>KV417736.1:9630-39684 GCA_001630335.1 Athelia psychrophila
AAGCGCCATACCCAGCTTCCGCACCACGAAAAACCGCCCTCTCCTAATGAGGGCCCGCGCTCACGTCAACATAAACGTCTACACAGCCCTAACAAATAGCCTCTACGTGAGGAGCAGCCCCACAGGACACGTCGACGACTTCGGCAGAACGTATCCCAACAGTCACTCGACCTTCTTAATTCCTTACGCATACTCATTGTATGAAATCGTGTCCTAGTGGGACCCTTCACTAAAGTCGTGTGTTAAGTCAGCCTAACAAGTCCTGACAAGAGTGGTCGGCCTGACTTTAAGACGACTTGTCGTGACCAGTCGGCCTCGACCGGTCCAGTTTTCCCACACTCTTGTCACGAGAGACCGGTCTGTATTAAATCACATCCGACGTATACAATATGTACGTCACACCATGTCTGACCGGTATGTAACACTTAACTTGATACAAGTCCCACCACACACGACCGGTCTCCCTTCTAAACTCTTGTCCAAATCGTACCATGAACGACCGGTCCGTCTTTGTCCGTCTCGTACCATGACCGACCGGTCTTTCATCTATCCCTTTGTCCAAGTCGTGTCGTTACTGACCGGTCCTCCATCTACACCTTTGTCTAAGTCACACCACACGCGACCGGTCCCCCGTATTAGAGTTTACCCGAGTCACACCACACCCGACCGGTTCCCCATCACAGACATTCCCAAGTCCTGTCACACCTGGTCCGTTCCCCATCGTAAAGTTTTCCCCAGTCGTGGTGTACCCGGCCGGTCCTCCATTTACTCTTTGTCCAAGTTACACCACAATCGACCGGTCCCCCTCTAAGACTTTGTCCAAGTCGTGTCACGCCCGACCGGTCTGGTTGTGACTCACTTTGTGAAATCTTGGCATGACCGACCGGTCCACTGTAATATCTAGTCTGATCTGCCACCAATCGGCACCATTGACATCCTGCCGGACCCCCCGCCATTCCCGAAAGGCCGTGACACGTATCAACGTGGTCTCAGGCATGAGGCTCTCTCCTCTCCTCTCTCATCCCCCCCGGCTTCCATCCCATCATTTCAAACCGCCCTATCTATTTCTCATAGTTACCGCCCGCGTGCTAACCGCTTATCCACGGATTCCATGCCCGAAGCCCCATCCCCCAGTGCCCATGGCAACATCTTCGGATCGCTCGACTCGCCCGAACACTTGCGCCCGGAAAGCGGTGACAATGTCCAACGCGGTCCTCCCAACGCCCCGTGCACGGACCAACCCTCCGGGTTGGAGATTTCTCAGCCCACACCGCCAACAGACACAGTTGACGTATTTGGCCCTGTGGTTTCGCCCGACACGCGCGTTCCGCCGACCTCTGATGACCGAGACGGAAATACCGGCAGCACCACACCCCTTGCTGCTGCCCCAGTACCGACGCCCCATGTCTTTGACTCTGTGGCTTCGGCCGACGCGCGCATGCCGCCAACGCCCGATGACGGAGACGGAAATATTGGCAGCACCACGCCCCCCGCTGCTGCCCCAGTACCGACGCCCCATGTCTCTAGACCCACTTCTGCCGGCGCGCTGGAACAGCACCACACCGGGACGCCAGAGTCACCCGCCATGGCACCAGACGTCCAACCTGAGTTTGCGCGAAAGGCCGGGGATGGCCCTCGCCTTGCCGATCTCCACGTCGCTCGGATGCCAGAAAGATTGCGCAGTCAGCATGACACGCCGGACAAGAAATCCATTGACCGAGGGGATACATTTCTCAGTCATCTTCAAGCTGATGCAGCCGCTGGTATGCCTAATTACATCCCTCGTTCCCCTATTTCCAATACCCACTATGATGTAGGCTTGACTTCACGCACACCGCCCCCACCTGTCCACGGTGGCCGGCCCTGGGAGGACTGGGTAGACAATGAGGTCACCAATGAGCAATGGGCACTTCCTGAGCAGCCCACACCACCGAAAGCTCCGCGCCGACATCAGGTCGTTGTGGAAAGCATACGGCCTCATCGTTTTCTTCGGCCCGTGGAGCATGGAGTTGACACTCATAGTAGCGCCCCGTCTACATCAACCTCTGCCCCTCTTAACTCAGCACACCCCTCAGTCCGCCGGCAAGTCCAGTCCACTGCCGCTAAATCATCAGCCGTGTATGAAGACGCGACCAAAGACAAGGATGGCGACTGGCAAATGTCTGATGATGATGAGTACATCCCGCCCGTAGCCAGTTCTTGTAACGCTTGTGCGCTCGCAGACGAGGAAGAGGACGCCGAAGGGGACGATGACGAGGAAGATGATGATGAACCTTCGGACCAGGGCACAGGAGCCTCCGCGACTTCGAAGAACAAAGGGAAGGGCCGCGGCCGTCCCAACAAAGAAGTTTCATTGGAGATCGAATGTGTGGGTCACAAAATGCAAGCAGAATTGGTCGCACTCGCTGCCAAGCATGGGCTATTGTATGCCACCATCCTCAAGAAGATCGGGTTCACAACCCAAGAAGTGCGCGAACCCACGTTGGCGAATATCTTTCGCCAAGTACACAAGGACCGTCTGGTCGCGAAGGCACTCCGTAAGTCACCGCGCCATCAGTTTGTCTCTTTTCAAACTCACGCAATTACTCCGCAGCCAAGGAAACCTCTACCGCTTTCAACGAAGCCTGGAAGGCATGGCAGCTTGAGCATGGCAGTGATCCTCAAGCCGTGCAGGAGTTACTCACAGAGCATGCCGCATTTCTTGTCAACGCACCGAAAGCAGCAAAGCCGGCCGATGTCCCAAAGTGAGTTTCAGCCATTTCGCAGCAGATGGCTGCTTTGGTCAGTCGCCAGGGCACCTCGCAGACTTCTCACATTCGGCTAACCAAACATACAGTCCAATTCATATTTTATGGCGCACAACATCGCCGTTGTTGGTGCTGTCATTCATCTCGGCCCGTCTCATTCGGCGCAAACATTTGCGCCGAACTTGTCGCAGCAGGTTGCTCTCATCAAAGGCTTTGACGTCCAAGACGAGCAAATGATGCTGTTGAAGGCGAAAGCGTCTCTGATGTATGTGAACACCCTGGCGTACACTGCCAAAACACTGATCTCATTTTAGCCTCCAAGCAGAGGAAGACCGACGAGCAGCTGCCTCCGGTGATGCCGAGGGCTCAACATTTTGGCAGGTCGGCTCCAACCCTCGAGATATGTTGCGCGGATTGGTGAAGTCCTATCTCAATGATGCTCTGGGTATGCCTCACGTACCACCTGCCTCTCTCACATACTCACCTCTATTTCAATAGCCAAATTTCAATCTGACCCACCTCCGAAGTGGGAAGAAAAGCGATGGCCACAGCTCGCTCTTGCCCTCGACTTGGTGCTCGTCGGCTGGGGCTCGAATATGCCCTCGCTGCCCACGCAGAATTGGATTGAGCGGACGAAGGGTGCACTGACACGAGCTAACTGGCAGCAGCTCGTCAATCGCATCCCCAAATCGTGGCATAACAACCCACATCATAATGTCGACGAGAATGAGTTGCCGCTGAAGTTCATGCTCTTGGAAGATTTCTTGATCGGCTGGCCGGGTTTGCTTCTATTATGATATTTTTTTGCCTCAACACTGACTATTGCTGTTTAGAGCATGGAGGCCCGGAAAGGGACCGTCATCCCTGCGTTGTTGATCATAAATGAAATGTACTGTATTATGCGGAAGAAGCCGAAGCCGTCCTCAGAGGGACTGCTCGTCGGAAGAAACCAACCGCGCAGCAGGGCAAGTCAAAGGACGTGAAACCACGCCGCTTCAGCCTCTTCCTCCCAATCATCTGATGAAGAGATATCGGATGCGGAAAGTACATCAAACCATCGCACTCACTTCATCCCTGCTGGTACAGCCACGCCGTCAGGCAAGCACCCGAAGCGTACTCATGTCACGAGATCCATCTTGCCTATTGGCCGTGCCGTTTCTCGTCCTACGAAGCCCATGCCTGCTCGCCGTGCCAGTGAACCCCGCAAGCGCAAACACTCCGTCACAGCACCAGCCGAAGAACCCGAGCAACGACTTCAACAGCTAACGCCTGTGATGCAGCCCGTCATGCTCCCCCAACACGTTGACCATGGTTTTGGGCCCCTCCATGATCCATTGAACATGGGTGGTTTTTTGCAGCAAGGCAACAACACTGTGGTACCCAATTTTCACCCGCAGTTTCCTCCTGCGCCGTTTGGACTCCAGCCGCCATACACTCAGCATGGTGCATTCCATGGCCAAGGATATCCTCCCCCCTTCTATCCGCCACAATATGCCCACCCGGCCTGGACAGGTCCACAGCCTCACAATCCGCCTCAAGTGAACAACGCACCACAGCAATGGGGCGGGCAAGTCCCTTACACCAGTGAAGATGTTGACGCAATGCTCCAACAGCGCCACGGAGGCTACGGTCACCAGTAGGTGTTGAGTGCGTGCATTGGGAATGCGGTTGTCCCCGGTGTAATGTTTTTCTCATGTTCGTTTCACATCGTTTGTACTTGTAATCTTACCCATGTTGCTTGCTCATTTATCTTCGTTGTTGCTGTTATAATTGATATATTCTGGCTTGCTTAGTTGAACCGGACACTGAGAGATCCTCAGGACGAAATGTCTTGACTTCTGTGGCTTATGTCAACGGACCTGGACCTCCAGGACGTCCTGAGGTCCAGAGGTTGTGACCTCGGTACTAATGTCAACGGACCTGGACCTCCAGGACGTCCTGATGTCCAGAGGTCATGACCTCGGTGCTAATGGAAACGTCCCTAGGACTGTCAGGTCATCAGAAATTGTTCGCCATAGAAATGTCCAGGTCATTATACATTGACCTAGGGCCTCACGACAGTTGACCTGGGACAACCAGGTCACCTTGACCATTCTGACCTGGATGGCCAGGTCAAGGCACACCGTGTGACCTGCCTGAACAAGACCATTTTCGTGAATCTCAGGGCACTGGCAGCTATCCCAGGACATCCGTTTCTTCAGAAGTAGGTCATCATTCACGTGCAGATGTTCTGCCCTTCGGAGCTGGGACATACACACATTAATGTACTTAATGTAGTAGTAACATTTGGTCTGGCGCAAATACACCAGGATATCATATTTGCGACATAGCAATTTAACCCTGGACATCAGCCACTTACCTCGCCTGGCTGATGATATGTAGCTGAGATTTTGCCGGTTATTTTCTTGCATTTCTAATCTTTGACTGACAGGACTTCTGTACCGTTACTGTCCTGAGGACCCAGGACGTCTTATGATTGCCTGGTCAGGATGACCTGAGTGTCGGTCTGCCAAGCTTTCTAGGTCTCGGCATTGTGGGGGTAATGAATGCTGACATGGGACTCACTGGACGTCCTACGATCGGCATGTCGGCAGTGCATCATGATTGCCCTGGGCTTCGAGGACGTCCTATCATTCCCAGGTCCAACACCTGGTCGTGACCTGGACACACGAACGGTGCCCAGGACACATGCTTGGTCCTGCGAACAAATGTTTGATGACAGGTCGTGTACTTGTTGACCTCTGAACGCAGTCCTGTCAGTTTCGTTATGGCCTGGGACGACACTGAATGACCTAGGACATCCTTGCATCCAAGACAAGGGGCTCATTGATGTTCTGGTTCATTGATGTTCTGGTTCCAAGGGAAGCACAGGCACTGACTACCCATTGTCCTTCTACCATTGCAATTCCACAGAACAAGTTGTGTCTTGCAGTTCTCAGTATCCAGCCCAATTAGACCACCATGTCCAGGAGTGATTACACTGATTTCATGTACTTGTCCCTCAGTAGATTTGTCCACTAAAGCTAGCAGAAAATTTCAATTGTCTGATATTTCTGGGACAACATGATGACAGGACTGATATAGTTGAGAGCCGTTAGTTGTGAATGGGTGTTAAATGGTCCCAGGCCAAAGTGCTGCCTGGACACTTTGAATGTGAATTAGGCATGGCAACGGTGACCCAGGACAGGACTGGCCGTGACCTGATGTTCTCCTGCGACAATTATATGATAGTGCTTGATTACATAGCTGACCTGTCATTTTGAGTGGGACCTGGGACGCCGATTGTTGACCCAGGACCAGACTGGTGGTGACCTGATGTAGTCCTGGGACACTTCTGTGATGCCAGGTCGCTTGATTGCATCACTGACCTGTCATTTTGAATGAGACCTGGGACGACTGCCGTTGACCCAGGACAGGACTGGCAGTGACCTACCATAGTCCTGGGACACTTCTGTGATGCCAGGTCGCTCGATTGCATCGCTGACCTGTCAGTTGGAATGCAACCTGGGACGACTATTGGTGACCCAGGACCAGACTGGTAGTGACCTGATGTAGTCCTAGGACACTTCTGTGATGCCAGGACGCTTGATTGCATTGCTGACTTGTCAGTTTGAATGCGACCTGGGATGACTATTGTTTACCCAGGACAAGTGTGCCGGTGACCTAGCGTGGTCCTGGGACTATTCTGTGATCGTAGGTCGCTTGATTGCATCACTGACCTGTCAGTTTGAATGCACCCTGGGATGATGATCGTTGACCCAGGACACATGTGCTGGTGATCTAGCGTGGTCCTGGGACCATTCTGTGATCGTAGGTCGTCTAATTGTTTTGACCTCGCAGTGCTGACTTGTCACTGAGTGACTGCAAATGAAGACCTTAAGGACATGCTAGACCCGGCAGTATCAAATGCCTGGGACACACAGGCAGGGATTACCAAATGATCTTCTCTTTCAATTCCACTGAGAAAGTTGCCTTGGACAGTGCTGCAAGACAGATGGAAAGGGTAGCAGATAATAGATTGTCTGATCATTCCTGTATTATGAGTCATTACCCAGGTCGGATAGACCACCGCATCTAATTATTTACCCGGGCAGTGCAAGACCTGTCACCCGGAATACGACCTGGGACTGCTACCGGTGACCCAGGACAGGCCACGTAGTGACCTACATTGGTCCTGGGACAATTGTCTGATGGTAGGTCGTCTGCATTAAGTGCCGACCTGTTACTTCTAGCTACGACCTGGGACTACCGCGGGTGACCCAGTATAGGATGTGTGATGACCTATGTCAGTCCTGGGATAATAATGTGATGCCAGGTCCAATTAGATCTTGTCCTGTCGATCAGATCATGGCCTGGGACCACCGGCAGCGACCTAGGTCAAGACAAGCGGTGACCTTGCATGGTCTTGGGACAATTGTTTGATGTTAGGTCACCCAATTGAGCACTGACCTGTCATTCAACAATTGACCTAGCCCACACATGGTGACCTACGACCTATGTCGGTCCTGGGACAATATTTTGATGGCAGGTCACCTGATCCTTGACCTCAGAGCACTGACCCGTCACCAAGGATGTATAAACCTGGAACCACCAAGGGGGACCCAGGATATGTCAGACCCAGTGGCTCATTGAAAGTCTGGTTGCATGGCAACACAGCAACAGTAATTGCCCACCACATCTTCTACCCTTCCATTCAACTAGCCGCGTGCAGTGTTTCAGCGCCACAACCAAACAAGTACAAAGCGCCACTGCAAGTTTTGCCAGTCGCTAGGTAAAATATCCAAAAAAATTAAGTTACATGGCACGTGATACCTCCCACACACTGAAAGCCGTCCCCATTTCTCGATAATTATTATTTTACCTAGCGAGGGGGAAGGAGTCTGGCCTGGATCAATTGTCTAAGTCTTCAATTCCAATCATCTGGAGTTGAACTCCTGACTGGATTCCTTCCATTAAATACAAATTGCATACATCAGTAATATGGAATCTCATGTTAGGGGTAAGCCCTGCCAAATTTTGCATGCTATGCTCACTTTATGCATTCAGGGCCCCACACCACTTGGAATAATGTTGAGCTACATGCACTTCAGGCTACCTCAAAAGGGTAGCCAATAGCTATCTTTGTCCTGCATAATAAGTCACCATTGGCTAGCCTGAAGTGGCTACATGAGGGCTGTTTATCTATACCTCTGAGGGGGCAAGACCCTTTAATTGTCGCTTTTTGTGCCTATTTTATTCATTTCCCCCACTGTATACTGTTATTCAGGGCCCAAGCCACTCAGATAGTATAGGGTACATGAGGACTGCCTGTTCTAATAACATGGCATCCCAATTGGCCCCCTGCAGCCCGTCAGCCAGCCATATTTCGCATTTTCCTTCTGCAGCAGGACCCCAGCAACCGCCCTGACCCAGTCCTACATCCTAGGTCCTGGGACGCATCCCGAGCGCGTCCCAGGTCTCGTATATGACCCATGGTCCTGGCAACCCACAGGACGCTAAATATATGACCTAGGATGCACGCTTCAAATGATAGCCAATGGCACCCTTATTATGCAGGACAAAGGTAGCTATTGGCTACCCTTTTGAGGTAGCCTGAAGTGCCAAAAATGAGAAAAATCGGCGTGGGCGATGTCCACAACTGTGACCGGCGGGAGGCAGAACCCGATCATCTGTGTTATATTTCAACGTCCTCCTTCCATCACTTTTACAGCTTCAACTTTAACTGTGCACCTACGCTACATGGCTACTATCGACAGTGGTCATTTCGTCTTGTCAGTACTGCGTACACGACGGCCTGCGCGGTGCTTTAGCAGGGACGCGGATTACTTATACATGTGTTTTAGATTGAGCCACTGCCTAGTCACTCAAATTTGAGGATGCACCTCGTTTACTCCTACTGTGCTATTTCGATCAATTCGTAAGGCCCTTGTGACCGTGACCCGTTTGGTAGATTCGTAAGATTCATAAGATTGGGCTGGAGCCTGTGACCACAGCTGATTTTCGTAAGAACCCCCCGGGCCGGTCCTGTCAAGTCCAAATACTCATTGCATTCCCAATCCCACCATTCACTTATATTTGATAGTAGAAGGGATTTAGAATACACCATATTAGAGTAACTTCAGCTGTGAGATCAGAGCTGCGACCTGGAGAGCAATACTTACATGTCGGACTTGGGGGTGGTGGAACCACATCACCGCCACAATCCAAACCTCTACGCAGCTATTGATTCCTTTCATTCTGCTTTTCGCATCTCTGAATCCTCTGCAGAAAGATGATGCTGCCTAGCCCAACCACAACAATGCTCGAGTCCCTTGACTTCAACTTCCCCAATGTCACGCCGACGAAGATTTCCACATTTGTTGCAAGCTGTTTCGACTCAATTTGCTATTCTGGGCTTCCACACATTGTGTACATCGCTTCGGAACGTTGAGCATATTTGAAATCGCTCTCGTGATTTTGAGTGATTTTGGGTGATTTTGAGGTTTTTCTGTGACTCATTTGTGGATTTCAGTAAAATCAGCTGTGACCTGTGACCACGACCGATTTTCGTTTTCGTAAGAGGTCCTTGTGACCTGTGACTTACGAATTGATCGAAATAGTACAGTATCAATGTCTCCTGATACATTCCTAGATCCTTATTCACAGTGAATTACACGTCCCAACACCAAGAAACTCTTGATCCTCGCGATTATGGATTTTTTGTGGTTCGAACCGGTTCTGAACTGGTCCGGACCGGTTCTGGGTGGTCTGGTTCGTGGTTCTCTCAGATGCCGAACCAGAACCAGTGGTCAGGCTCTGGGTTCGGAAATTTTCCTCCTGAACCGAACTGAACCGGACTTCGAGAAGGAGGACGCGTACCATTTTGTGGTGTATGTCCACGTGGGAGGCGCGCTTTACGAGCTCGATGGACTGAAGGAGCATGCGGTAAGCCATGGGGGGCGCGACGGCCGGGCCGAAGGTTGGATGGGGACGATGCGCCAAGTGGTTGAGACCAGGATTGGGATGTATCGTGATGGTGATGTAAGTGCCTTCCCTCCTCTTCTGCCAGGATAAGGCCCACATGCTGACTGGTACCCTTTGATGTAGCTCGAATTCTCTCTCCTCGCCCTTCGCGACGACCCCCTTCCTGCACTGCAGGCCCAGTTCTCTCAAGCCCAACAGCAGCAGTCTGGTCACCATGCTATCGCATCGGAGCTCCCCGCCACCCTCGACGCGGACAACACTAAGCGCGGGCGATGGGCTGTAAGTACTTTTACCCCTTCTCCGCTGCTATCCCGATACTAAACTGGCTCTCAGTTCGAAAACGCACTCCGTTGGCACAACCACATTGGTCTCCTGCACACGCTCCTCGCCCGACCCCGCTCTGGGAAGCTCACGCCCGCTGTCGATGCCGCCCACACGAAGATGCGCGAGACGAGGCAGAAATTGCCGAGGGGGAGCTGAGAGGTAGGTTTGGCTGACGTGTTTTGGTTAGCAGTCATTTTGGATCAGACGTGTTAGAAGGATGAATGTACTTGTTTGCCCAATCCAGATGAGCTCGAACCAAGAATCAGACCGAGACGACTCAGCTCAAGATACGCGCTGCAACATGAGCCGCAGGCGGGCTGGCGCCATTTCATTTGGGGTCGCTGAGACTTGAGTCAATGCGATGTCCCTGACTGGGCCAGCCTTCTGCCATTTGCGCAGGATTCATTTCCTGGCCGATGCTGTAGATGCATCCTTGGGCCTGGATCTATTGATCGCCGAATCTTATCTGTGTCGACTCCTCGGAGCCAACACGAGGTTGATATATCAGATACGAGGACTTCAAGCTATTACGGCACAGTCGCTTCACGCCGCCACTGCTCGTATCACCACTGTTGTTTCCGTTCCACCTGTTGAAAATTGCCTCACTCATGACAGGAATGCCAAATGACTCCTGTCTTGATGAAGGTAATGTGATTTCGCGCATCGTGATTCTTTGGCGCTCACGCAACACTCTAGGATTGAAATGCATACGCAATCAACGCCACTTCACACCAACTTCACACAATCGCTTCTACTTAGGTTGCCGTCAGATCCATTGATTTCCGCCTCCGAGTTGTGCGCGGCTCCGAAATCAACACGAGTTTAATATCCAAGATTATGTTTGTATCGGCAGGGTCTCTTCCGCTTCACACTAGCCCAGAGGGAGGACGTTCAAAGCATGTAGCATAGGTCTCCGCTATATTAACCAGTGTCCTCGCTTCGGCTTTCCGTCTTTTGGACGTCGATTTTACCATGCCAAAAATTCCAGCCCCGCCGACAGATGAGACTAGGATTCCTCCAGGTAATGTGAACTCAAAGTCTCAGAGGCATTGTCACTTCCGATTCTTTGTACTCACACGACGCCCTAGTTTTGCCAGCAGCGCTGGCACCTAAAGACACGGACGCGCAACGAAAGGAGGACGAAGCTCGTGCTAAGCTAGAAAGTGCTCCAGGTAGTGTATAGCCCAGTAGGGCACTGGGAAATAGGGACCATGTCATTCACGTTGCTAATTAACCCGTCTAATTCACCGTGAATCACAGTGTGAATTAGAGAAGTCAGATTTTGCCCAGTAAATTACAGTAAATTAGGGAAATTTGCCACGAATGATATTTCTTGAGCAATTGTCCATGCTTGCATATTTCGAGACCTGTACAGTTCCTAGTTTTCACAGACAACCAGTCTCGCGGCATTTTCGGTGTATGACTCATGCTGTCAACCAGCCCATGTCGTTGCCCAGCGTTGCCCCGGTCACTGTCACTGTCAACTGGGAAATTTCGATCAAAAGCTAATGGCGAATTTTTTTGCACTCTTGCATTTCACTTGCTGCCGCTGATTTTCCACGTCGGCGACCACATCAATATCACCTCGCCGTTCCTGCTTGATATTCTATCGGACACTGCCCTCTACTCAAAACAGTCCACTCAGCCGTGTTCTTCTACGAAACGGTCAGCCGCGTCATCCGCGACGTCGGCTCGTCTCGATGCCAATGAATGGTTTTGAAATTCGATAGCTAGCCCTATTTTACACTGTCATTTTCGAAATTCACGCTATTTTACCCTATTTTACCGGTTAATTAGCGTGAATCTCGTTTCGGTTAATTAGCCGTGAATTACAGAGGTAAATTAGGTGCTCCAGGTAGCCTTCGTGAATGACCTCAGTCAAATAGGGGCTCGACCTATTTCCCAGCGCCCTATAGCCCAGGCTCTTCAATGATACTGTCCCATTGTTGAACTGATTGTGTGCTACAGGGCCAGCGGGAGGTACACCGCCTCAAGACAAGTACGATCACCCAACAGCCAAGATTTGGTCGGTATACATGTCAGAAGCGATTCCGTACGATAAAGCCCTTATGGAAAGCTGGACGGAAGATATGAATGGAATTCTCATCTTTGTGGGTCGCTTTACCTCGCCGCTTGTAAGCGACTAACACCATGTGTAGGCTGGTTTGTTCTCCGCGGTCGTAACAACTTTCATCATCGAGAGCTACGGCAGTCTGATGCCGGACCCCAATGCAACCACGGTCGCCCTGCTGCAGCAAATTTCTCAACAGCTCGCTGGCAATGCCGCGGCGGTGCAGAACACGACTTTGACACCGGAGGCGTTCAGTCCCACGTCATCTGCCTTGCGCGTCAATGCGTTCTGGATTCTCAGCCTCTGTCTCGCTTTAACATGCGCCTTGGCGGCAACTTTAGTTCAGCAATGGTGAGTCAGAGTGTTTTACCCATTGTGGCATCCGCCTTAGCAACTTGTTTTCAGGGCGCGTTATTACATGCAAGCCGTCCAGAGAAGACCCGCGCCACACCTGCAGGGTCGCATGCGCGTCTACCTATTCGGCGGCATGGAGAAGTTCAAAATGTCGGCGGTGGTAGAGGGCATCCCTACACTGCTTCACGCCTCCGTTTGCCTCTTCTTCGCTGGCCTCGTGGATTTCTTATACCAGACAAATCTACTAGTCGCGATGGTGGCACTATCTATCATATCAGTGTGCGGCAGTCTCTACTTCTTCATCACCATCCTGCCCGTCTTGCATCACCAATCCCCTTTTCGAACACCACTTTCCGAGCCTTGCTGGGATGTCTGCGAATTCGTCAGACGCATTCCATCTCGCATAATTTCACCCTGGCCAGGACCTCAACGCAGCATGGCGAAAGCCCGGGAATATCGAGCAGCTTATAACAATCTTAGCAGCACTAAACTAGCCGCCGCTGGTCAGTGCTGGGCACTGGAAAATTTGACAGAAGACGCAGAGCTACAGCCTTTTGTCGAGGGAATACCAGCCTTTTGCGAGGAATGTGAAGGTGCGGCAGTGATGCAGAAAATCCTTCTGTACCGCCCCGCACAACTCCTTCCGCGTATCATTGGGCTACTTCAGACACGCGCCGACTCTGGCAGTCTGAAAGCTGCTTCCAGCCAAGTCAGGAGTATCACATGCTTGAATGCTATAGCCACGCTATGTGAATTACACTCCACCCGTCCCTGGACCTTCGTGCTCAGCCACGAGGCAGAATTGCGCTTGTTGATCATACCCATGGCCAAAGAGTCGGATCCGCAAGTTGCAGGTGCTGCCAAGATTGTTGCAGCTGCTGTGGTCAATCATATCCGTTCCCTTACACTTGATGATCCTTTGCATCCTTATATATCTTGGTCGGGTGTTCATGGTCAGGATGATTTTGAGCGGTACTTGCAGCAACAGTACGGCTCTGAATTGCCCAAGAAACACCAATTGATTAAAGAATGGGATCCCCTAGCATACGATAAACTATTTCCACTCGGAGATTCGACTACGCCTTCAGAGGCACATGAGGAAAACAACCCCAATCCCACCGAGTTTGCGCGTCCAGTCCATTCCTGCGACGACACCCCCTCTGATCAACAAGAGCGTCAGCCGAATGACACGTTGGCACTTGTTATAGCGGACGTGGCGGAAGCGGGAAGGGGCGATGAAGAGCCCACCCCGTCTACTCAGGCGACGGGCCCTTCGCAGATGGATCAGAATCAAACTATCCTGGCGAACGCCCCAGTGGGAGAGCAAAGGGTCGGATCGGACGACGAAGATCACACTGCTTCTGCTGAGGCGACGGGCCCTTCGCACGCAGTTGACCCTGTCGACGACATTCACTTCCAGAACCAAGAGGCCGAGCCGAATGCCGCGGCGTCACCCGTTACGGCGCCGGCGGTGCAGGAGGGAAGGGTCGGTGCAGATCGCGCCGGGTCCGGTCGTGCGACGGGCCTCCCACAAAGACCCGATCCAGGGAAACACACCCACTTCCAGCACCAAGAGCCCGAGACGAACATCCCGACGACACCAGCGACGGCGCCGAAGGTCGAAGGTCGAAGTAGCGATGAAGGGCTCACGGCGTCTGCTCAGGCCACAGGCGGTTCAGAGGCGGTCGATGCAGGCGATAACATCCACGCACAGCAACCAGGGCCCCCTACGCAGTCCGCGATAATATCAGCTACGGCGCTGCCAGGACGAGAGGGAAGTAGTGATGGCGATGGTGGTGGCAAGGGCAAGGGCAAGGGCAAGGCAAAGGGCGAGAGCGAGAGCGAGCCTGAGGGATATCTTTGAAGTGCTGGCATCCGCTTAACGGCCGTGCTGCTGGGCAGCTCGGTGCGCTCGGTGCATTCCCGGGGAAGATCTTGGACAAAGCTATACCGATTTTGTATGTATCAATGGAGCAAAGGCGAGGAACGATATGCATGTATTTAAGAGCCGATTCTAAGTCGTGAACAAGTACTGGGAAAAGGCATTAGGCGTTCTATGACTTGTGCGTATGTCAATGCGCACCTCGAGGCGCTTGCTCTAATATCCCGGACAGTCTACAAGCGAACAGTACCACTAATGGCGACAACGTTTCGCGGAAAGGAATGCTGATTGAGAGATGCCCTCGAAGTCCTGGAAAAGTCCTGGTAGATGCGGCAGTACAAGCAGCTGGCCGCTAGCTTGAAATGTGGCAAGCGCCGCAGCAGAACAGGCGTCGCAGCAGCTCCGATATGGACAGCAGCCTACTAGCATGCAGTCGCCTTGCTGTTCGCTAAATATAAATTGAGGCTGAAGCCGAGAACGGTGGATAGACCCGTTGCCGAGCCTACATGTTCTTGATCAAACAGGGGAAGCAGGAGGAAACAAGGCAGCTTCCTGGCAGCGCAGCCATTTCAGTAAGCGTGTTATTTCAATGCGTGGAACACGACAACATTCAAAACGGATGATGCACATGCAGATAACATTTGAGGAACTGGAAATAGGGTTACAATATATGAACAATCGGACAGTGCGGGGAACAATAACCAAGATACATGCGTGCGATGCAGCTCCTGCGCTCGCATTGCTTTCACCATGAGCCTCAACGCTCGTTAGTTCGCTTAACGACCACCACCAACAAGCGGCGCCCGCTCCTCATCGTCGAGCCTAACTCCGCCCAAGCCCCAGCTCTTCGTAGCCACGCCATACGCGCCCTTCAGCACCCACACCAGCGCGAGGATCGAGAACCCGAGCGCGCTCCAGTGCACGAACCCGCTGCCCGTCTGGTGCGCGAAGATCGCCCACAGGCTCCACGCGATGGCGACGCTCGCGGGCAGGTCGCCCTCGGGGCTCGAGAACGCGTACGCCGCGGCGGTCGCCTCGAGGAAGAAGAGCGCGAGGAAGACGAAGACCTTGGTCCAGACGCCCGCGGTGTGCGTGAGCGCGTTGACGCCGAAGGCCTCGAAGAGGGAGAGGACGACGAGGACCGTGGTCCAGCCGTGGTAGAGGGAGAAGGGCAGGTGGAGGAAGAGCTCGTCGAGGGTGTTCTGGGGGGAGTGGTGCTTCTTGACGGTGTAGTAGATGTGCTGCAGGGGGTGTTGGGTGTTAGATCACGGTCGTTAGGGGTGAGAGTGGGACGGGGCTGCTTACTGTAACGGTAGCGCTGACGAGCAGGGCGAAGATGAAGGCGGGGATGTAGTGGCGGTTGGCCCACAGGTTGACGTAGATGGCGTTAAGGACGCCGAGGAGGGGGAGCCGCCACGCGACGCCGTCGATGATGACCGTCTTGCCGTTGTCGGTGAACTGGTAGATGATCGTGCCGAGCAGCAGCAGGTGGATAAGGGACCAGATGAGGAACGCCCATGGTGCGGGGGTGATGTAGGTCTCCTTGCCCGTGTAGTAGATGTCGGAGGGGGCGGCAATGGTGTAGATGTTCGACCCGAGGAGGAAGAAGTAGACGAGGATGTTCACAATCTGCAAAATGCATTAGTTACCGCGCAGAATGGGGCGATAGAGTCGAGGTTACCTTGAGCACAATGCCGTCTTTCCAGGAGGAGGACATGCTGGGCGTTTGGATGAGGGAAGATGGAGGACAGGAGGAAGGAGGACGCCGCGGTTTTGTTGCTCGGATGAGGCAAGGTCCGCAGTGAATGATGCACCATATGACCGCATTTTGGGACCTGTTCACGGCATCCTCGTGGCGCGACTCCAGCCCAGTGCCGCATTTAACAATGTAATGACGACCTGGAAGTCTAGATTCCTCGCTTAATGCTACTCAGTAAACTCCAATTTTCTGCGAATTTTCTGGCATTTTCCTCGACGTCTTGCGCTGGCTCGCTGCTGGGACAGCAAACGTTCATTCAGCCTCGAGGCGTACATCTATACTTGACGCATGTTGATCTACTCCCTGAACTAGCCCTTTCAGAGCACAATTTCAAGGTACCACCATCACTTGACCACCGCTTGTTCGCCTCACGGGACGCCGGAAAACAAATTTAAAACCGAACTCCATACCACCACTGCCTCACCGGTCACTGCTCCTGCCGTGGCAGACAGAGTTGCAGTCCTGAGTCAACCCTTTCACAATTCACCACCCCGGCTGCGCCTGACGAATACAAGCCTCATCTTCAGCGTCAAGAGGACGCTTGACGATTGCTGACGACTCTAGAGAGGTCATGAGAGGTCATGGGACCAAATTTGCGTTTAAACTTTGTGATCGGCCGCGAGGAGGAGTGCAGGCGTCATTCAAGCTCAGGGAATGCTTATGTCCGCCCATGAGCGCCACAAGCAGAGACGCTCAATGTCGAGGAAACTTCAGGGAAAGGGCAACGGACCAAGTACTGAATATCTCGACTCTTACGAACTTGCGGATCCTGGAATCGAAGCAAGACATTTGTATTGATGCACTTTGAAGACTGCAAGTCACCTGGCACCAACGCTCTGCTTTGCATTCAATCGCTACAATGTTTGAAACCCGGCTATACTGGCGCTGAGCGCCGGCGAGGACTTTCACGGTTTTCTGAGCGACAATCGAAGATCTCCTAATTGCATATTGCACACCAAGCTACATGCTGTATACTGTGCATACTATGGCGCGGAATGTTGTCCTCTGGCCACTCTTGCTCCCTCATCGGAAGTATCTCTGGAGGCCGTCTGGAGAGGACCCCGGTCTATGTAGTATGCCCTAAGATGTCTGATACAAAAATCGCCTTTTCAAATTGGGCAGTTTCTGTTCAGCGCCATCTGCGACCAAAATCGTCCGCATGGCGATCGAACCTATGTTTTCAGAGCCTTTTCGGCCGCACTTCGTATTAGACCACATCCGTCCGCATATATGCATTGAACCTCGCTGACGGCCGAATTTGCTTGCAAGACCCACAAAATCTTTGATTGTAACGTCCAATGATAAAACTGAATGTCGGAAACTTCGAAATAAGTAGGTATGGTGGCCAAGCATGAAGTGAGAAGTAAGCGATTGAATGTCCAGGGGTAAGCAGTTGGTGATATCGGAAGGTGAACGGGTGTAATGAATTGCGAGGATGGTGGTGCAAAAGAGGGCTGAGCTGATACCAGGTGCTAGGTATTTTTGTTGTCAGTGGCCATGATCAGGATATTTGTACTTTGTGCTCGAACATCAGTACCGACCAGGCCCGGATCCGAGCCTCGCGTCTTTTATTCGTTTCGAACATACCCTCATTTTGGCCCTACTTGGATCAGCATAAAATCGAACCTGCCCCCTAAATGTCCTCAGGGGCGTCCGCATAAGTATTGAATGTTGAACCTCGTATAGGGTCGACCGGGGTCCTGTCTGGAGGCCATCCGAGTGTAGATGTTAGCCTCCTGGCAGTCTTAGTTGCCCTGTGGCGTCGGTGCGCTCCAAGTTGTCCGACGATTAGGTGAAGCTGGAGATCTGTCATCGGGCATGAAGTCTTTGGGAGTCCGGGGATGCAAGAGCAGGGGAAGGGGCGGAGAACGTGGCCGCCGCCATGTGCGACGGGAGGGTCAAAGTGCCAACGGCAGTATTGGTACTGGTCTGCGGCAAGATATTCAGCGGGCCCTGTGGCACCGCAGTGTCTGGCTGACCCTTATCGTGGGGCGGAATAGTCATCGTGGTGGAGACAGATAGTCTAAGTACAAGACATGGAAGTATATACATATGAAGTGGTATCCAGCGAAAGCACATTGAGAGGGTGCAGTATAGATAATACATTAGAATTGAGCTAGAAGACTGTCCGCGAGTGCACATAATGGGGCAAGGATGAAGCATACAGAGCTGGGACGAGGGATGAATGAAAATAGGAGGGGAAAAGCCTGGGACGCGGCTATCGCGCATCACTCAGTATCCGTACCATTGCAGCATCGTTATTGGCCCAAACACCGCGTTTCCATTCTTCGAAGCCCGCCGTCGGGCGCGTCCAGCCCTGGCGGAGCATATTCTCCACAGCACGCCGCACGCCGGGATTAGAGCCCATGGTCAGGCCCAACTTCGACGGGTCGCTGGCCAAGAAATCCGACGCGTCTTGGGTTCGAAAGGCCTTGATGGCGTCCAATTCGGACATCACGGCTGGGTGCGTGACCAGGACGCGGTCGTCGTCCAGGTAGGTATATGCATCTCGGAAGCGCTGCGTGACTAGCATTGGTGTCTGCGCGTACCGCACGAATCAGTTGACGCGTCAATGAGTGGAATACATCTTCTGGCGCTCACGTTCAGTTGGGAGCACATCACTACCGTCGAGCTGGCCGTAGCGTTATAATAGTAGTCGTCAGCACGGAATGCGGGCAGGCAGAGATCCATGGAGGCCATAACATTGTAGAAGTCATGATATTTCAATTCGGCGTGAAATACGATGACGTTCTTCAGCTCGTTGGGTATGTCTATCCATCCGTGGCCGACAAGGTGCAGTTTGAACGGGTCTGCGACGCGCGTGTCCTCTGTGAAAGGCGAGCCGTCGACGGAGGGATGGTATCCCCACATACGAGGATGTTCTGCCCACAGAATTAGGACATATCAATGGAAATACAGGAGGGAGCACTTGCCATGGAGGGACTGTATCAACCGCGCGAATATCCGGATAAAGTCTCGACTATCGGTGCTGAATGATCCCTGAATTGCCACATTGGAGAGTCTTCCTGAGCTGCGAGTTGAAGATGTGGAGATATTCAGAATTGGCACGTGGGTGTCGACAAGGACTTGCTGAAAACCGGCGGAGTGGAATTCGGGGTCAGAAGAGTCCGCAAATTCCCTCAAGAGCTCCTGAAAAGCTCTCGAAACACTGGGATAATTGTAAGCAAGGCGCACAAGCCCATGACATGAAGACGTACTGGTCGGAGATGGTAAGGAGACGCAGCGCGCCTCGACGTGCTAGGGGAGCGAAGAGGACCATCCAATCTTTCTCAGCGGCATGGTGCGTCAGCGCCACCACCGTGAATTTGTGAGCCTCATCTCGGGCATCCCATGCTTCCAGTAACTGCTTCCCGTAATGCCGCAAGCTACGTGACATGCTTCAGCTGCAGCTCCACCACAAACGCAAGAAATCCAACTCACTCGATAATAGATGTCGGAAAAATCACCATATCAATCCCGCCATCCCCTTCATTTGCTCTCAGGTCGGCGATGATCGCTTCATAATCCTTTATGGAGCCGCGATACAGGCCCAAATTATCCGATATCTCCCCAAATCCATGCGCAAACGGGGTCTGCGCATACACCTGCACCGCCCCGCCCTCGACACCCCGCATGATGCGCTGGAGGGTCCACGCGACCGGGAGCCACACGTCGAAGTGGTAGCCGAAGGTGGTGGCTATCGCGATATTGCGGTGCTTGAAGGAATACGAATTCAGGTGGCTGCTGGGGGCGGGGTTGGGCGGTTGGTGTCGATCTGCGCAGAATCGCCTGCCATTCGCGATGCGACAAACAGCCTCTGAGTCGTGGTACCAGAACGTGAGCAGGATTATAGCGCAAGCGGCGGTTATCCCAGAGGCCTTTATCCTCCATGAACTCGACGAGCTGAGCATATTCGCTAGTGATCCAGAGTAGGTGGAAATCGGGGGGCGAGACTTGAACAAAGTTCATTCTTATCCTCAGGATTTCAATTTTATCCGAATCCATGAATAGCAGGAATTGAGGTACGGCGAAGCATGGCCGTGAAATCCGGGTCACCGGGAGTTGGGCGGTTAACCGCAAATCGTTCGGGGCAGCTGTATAATTCTCTCCAGCTTAGCAGTGAGTCAAGGCGGTCGCGAATTTATGAAGTTTGCGAAGATGATTGCAGTAAATGCAGCCAGCAGTACGACTATGCATTGTAGAGCATCCGTCAAGCCCTTCGTGACCGCACCCACACGGGCAAAGGGCTGCCAATTGCAAGCCCCTCGGGGCGTGAGCTCAGATTGAAACTGTGCCAAGAGGTTCCTGGTTGAGATTGTGCGTTAGTGCGGTACTGAAGAAAGGGAGATTCCGAAGAATTTTGAGTTACCGGAAGCCCTTTCTTGGACGAGCTGAGGCTTGCAATATCGAGGACTTGCTCAAAATGTGGACGATTAGTAGCTCTGACAGTTGACTGGCGCAAAGAGCTCACAGAGCGCCCAGGCGAGGGACCGCAGGTGTTAGTACCTCGAGGGGACCTAGTCTTTCCATTGTATAAGTATCCCAATGCACCGCAATGCGCGCTTGATCGATAGTTACCCATTCGGAATGCCTCTCCGTCCTCGACATCAGTCTGTTCTAAGTGATAGTTGCATATCCTCAATAAGAGGTTGGTGGCCAACGAGGCCCGTCAGTGGCGCTTGGTGGCGCCGGAGAGTGAGCCCGCTGGACAGCGGGGCAGCGTCTACGCTTGGTCCACGCAGGAATCAATTTTATGTGACTCGGCACCTGCAATTTCAAACATTCACAGCCAGTCAATGAAACACATTCTTCGCTCGTTCCATTGAGAGATTTGCGTACCTGTGTTATGCAAACAACGAAGAATAAGTGCTGTGCTGTGCGGACCTTAGCCGCTGGTCCTAGGACATACACCATCCGGGTGATACTGCGAGAATGATGTGAGTGGTTGCATGGCGCTGATATCCTAAGCCGGTTGAGGGCGAGGCGCGACGCCTGTCGAGTTGAGTATATTCGTGTGTGGTCCAAGGCAACAAGTGTATCTTGAGGAAAGCTTGGCTAGATTTCGTTGTTGTCCTCCCCGTTTCAAGGTTTGGGCCTACTTAACAGCATTAATCTCAGGACAGGGTGCCTGACCCCAAAACGTTCCATTATCGTGATTTGCTTACCACTGGGCACAAACTTGCATCAGGAAACACGAAAGTCAACGTGGCCACTTACTCAGTTATTCAGTGGCAGTAGCAAGGCCATAGCCTACGTAGCACCCAGTTCTCCGTCGATGACCTCACTGTGGAGGCATGAAAGTCCAACAACATAGCCTCAGCGCACAGACATATAGATGCAACGGTACCGGTGAGTTACGCGCTCTCAGATTGTAAAAGTTGAAGTCAAAAGAGGCTAGAGCGGCTTCAAGCTTGCTTCAAGCTCGAATTTCGCCCCCCAACCAACATTCGCACGCCACAATCGGATCGGACCCGGAACGCTCTCAGGCATGGTAGCGGTGTTGAGTGCCCTGTTACAGTTCTTTTGGGCCTAGCTCGTAATCAAATCTTGGCAGCACGCTTAATCCCGATTTGGCGGCGCCCGACGGTCCCGATCGCAAAGACTGACTTCAACGGCGGCGACGCCGTCCTCGTCGTTGTTGTGAACAAGGAAGTATTGTTGAGCCTTTTGTATGATCTAAGAACCCGTATGCAAGTTTCTCTAATCTCTATGATTTCATTATATTTTTACACGGCTTTTTCAATGCAGTTCACAATTACAGTACACAATTTGCTACATATAACCCCCCCCCCTCCAGAACAGCTTTATGAGGTGACTGCGCATCACTTTTGAGACGAATAAAGTATTATAATCTAGCCTTCAAACGAGACAGTTTCTTCTACCCTTTGTCCCAAAGCCACTCGCGCCACCAATAATACACTCCGAGTTGCTGTGCAACTCCCAAAAAATTGTACAAATATTTCAGCGCCATAATGAACTACAGCTCATCTATGTTACAAACATACTTGTTCTTCTCAAGCGTCCCACCGCGGACACCTCAACGGCGACACTCACTTCTCATACCGACGCCACAGTGCACGGACTGAGGCCGCGATTTCGGCAGGGCGGCCTGGGCGGCGTCCTAGAGAAGATTTGGGTTCAAGTGCAATCTCGGGATCTGTAACAGGTAACTCTACACTCGCATGGTAGTGCCGCAGCGCCCATCGGACTCCGCGCCATTTATGCATGCAATGTGACCACCATCAGGTCTAGAGTCTTCGCTCATTAAATAAACAGTCCTCCACGTTTCAGAGAGCGTCTGAATGGCTACTGGTATAGCCACGGCTATAGGTAAGCATAACAATTCAGGTTGTATAAATACTAAAGTAGTATCTAATTACAAAGGTCCTGTAGCCAGCTGTTGAGCCTCGAAAGTTGGTGCTGATCCGTGCGGAGAAATAAGCGCCCATTATAGATATAGGATCTCGCACAATATTACCGCAAATATCTTCGAACAGTCTGGAGGGTATCCAAGTGAGTGATTGAATGCTATTTTATGAAAAGATCGCTCACCGATATATGTGCTGCAGAGTGAGCTGACGGCGTCGATGATTGCGGTCGAATATATTATATCCGGAAGCGCAAGTCCGACACTTCGGGTCTTCGTTTCTTCTCCTTCTACCACGATCACGACGACATATTCGCGGGCGCACGGATAGGGGGAGTCATGGAAAAGGTGAGTAAAATAATCTTATGCTATCTCACTGACTTGTGGAGTTACAGAATCAAGCTGCTGAGGCCACGCAGCCCTGGCCCCGCCTACATCTGACCCCAGATCGCAAGGCCGCAGAAACACGCACCCGTTTCGCATCGCTTGATGTTGAACCCGGCAGCAGATACCTGCCGCGATACTGTATCTGTTCAATCTTGCCAGCGTGATAATGGCGACGCGAAATATTTGATAACCTCGAAATCACCAACTACCGCGACATATATGGGCGATGCTATTTAGGATGCTCATCTGAAGTGTCTCTAGAGCTCATACGGTGATATTGGTCAATATCGGCAGCAAGTTGACCTGGCTGTCCTCCAGATCTGTCCACTTACTCAGATCGCTCCGGGTCACGATCAGGTGAAGCTTGAGATCTTCGGAGACCCTAGCTGCCTCCACGTGCGACGTGGAAGGGCGGAAGAACCGCTCTGGGTGCTGCAGATTGTCTGCGCTCTAGTGTTCGGATAGTCCCTTCGAAACAAACAATTCAATAATGTCACATCCTATATAAACGGCAGGTTGAGGTGTATCCCTGGATCGCCTTTCCATTTCCTGCCAACTTCCGCTCTTACCTTCAATTCCGATCATCAACAATTATGCACTCATTTGTACGCCGTATAATCTCTCATTATACAAACACACTACAAAAAATATAAGTAAGCCACAGAGAAGCGCAGCCTGAACCATCTCCTGTGATATTTATCTAAGTCCCCCAAGGATATAACTGGGTGCAGTTTTCAGGGGCGACAGCCTGGTAGAAACTTGCCGCGTTGGCTTGAAGAGCCGTCTTGAGTGCTCCGGTCGGGTTAGGATACAATCCCAAAGTCGTCACATTGATGTGCTTTGTGTACAGATAGCAGAGCTGAATTAGAAGTTAGTGAGCAGTTGCTTGTCGCGCATAGCGATGTGGAACAAAGTCTAGACTCACCCCGGCACCGAAGCCCGGATCCTCGGGGTCGAGAACATAGTTCCCCGCTCCATCGTTATGCCCCGGAAGAATTTCATGCGCCCCCGACAGTGCCTGGATGTCCGGTCCAATTTCTGTTAGCCCAAAACTGCCATTGCGGCGGTAAAAGTCTGCGGGGAACTGGTTGTCCTGGAAGAAACCGCGTGCAACGGTGAGGTTGAGCGCGCCGGAGGTGTCGCGCCCGTCGACGAAGAAGCGATAGGGGAAGACGGACTCGGCATAGGCCGTGAAGTAGCGGGGGGTTGTGAAGTCAAAGAAGGGGTTGCGCGTTATGGAGTCTTGTAGACGCGCCCAGCGAACTTCAGTTGCGGCGGTGAGGTTGTACTTGCCGTCACCATAGGCAGCGCTCTTGTTAAGGAACTGGATTTTGTTTAGAATTGGTTGACAAGCAAACAATTGGGAGGGAATGGGCACGCACCACTTCGAAGAGCGTCTCGTTGAACGAGAAGTTGTCGCCGAAGTAAGCGTCCCCGCGGGTAGTGCTTGCATCACCTGTTAGTAATCAAAGCAAAGTCAGGCCAGATTCAAAGAAATGAGCACAGGGCTGCGCACCCTCGAATACACCGTGAGTATTGAGTCCTCCCACGATAGCAGGCGCTGCAGGATTAGTGCCTGTCTCGTTCGTCTTCTGTCCGATGCTCATGAGGTTTGTGAGGTGGTTCCCATCGACAAGGAACGCGCCGAAAGTGACGAGAATCGCGATGTCGTTGCCCATGTTGAACCCTATCACAGAATTTAGCCCTTTGACAAGCGCATGGCATGAATAGGTGAATGCGCACCCTCTTGGACGGCTGAGATAATCTCTTGTGGGGTAGCGATGCCATTGCGAGGCAGATACTAATAATTCCTGCCTATTAGCGTGCATCTGTGATCGGAGAACAATAGACTCGCCCCATGAGATGCCAGGGTATTAAGTCCCGGGCACGGCCCGCGGATATCGTTAGGACCAGCAGCTTTATACGGGTGTGCGGCGTCTGCGATCAGCTTAACGCCAGTGTCAGCGAGGGGGCCCGGCGCGGACTGGGCGCCAGTGATGTTGGCAGTGCGTGCAAATTCGGTTATTTCGCGTTCGGAGAGGCCAGCGAGCGAGCCGTAGGCGGGAAACGCCGTAATTTGGGAGTATAACGATGATAGGAGCAGGAAGGTGGAGGTGATTGTGATGCGCATTTCGTGAAGAGAATATTAATGGGAGTTGTTTTAGTGATCATTTCTGCCACTCCAGGCTTCTCCTCTTATAGCACGATCACGCAGCAGTCAGCAAGGAAGGCGTATTGATACTACAGGCAAGTGATGACTGCGGTCAGCATAGCATAAGCAGCGGTGCTGTCAATAAAAAACTTGGCAACGAGATGGAAAGCAAGCGAGGGACAACCGCCAGAGAGAATATTGCAAAACGGGGAGTTGTGATTGGCCATGAAGCTACTCCGCTTGTGCTGGCGTTTTCGGAGTCAAAACAAGCGGGAAAACGTGCCGTAAGCTCAAGCGGTTACCTTTTGAACAAATCAGGGCGATCGGACATGCTGATAGATGCTGATGGTATCGATATCCGCAGTATCTAGCCCTTACTACAGCGATCTCACTGGCAGAATCAACGTTGATCTTGCGTTGATCTGCAGAGGCCATAGCAGTGTCAAGCAGTGTCAAGGCACACATAGTACAAGGCTTTTGAAAGAAAGACAGCAGGCAGAAACGTGAATCGCGAGTTCATAGTGAAATTTCCAGTTCCAACAATTTGAACGAAAGCAACAAGCCGCAGAAGCGAAGGCGGTGTCGGATGACGGATCCAATTGCAAAAGGCGCACGCCAGTCCCCTTGCTCTAAGTCTTGATGTGTATACACGTGGGTTAGCTCAACCATAGGGAGACTAGGGAGCATAATCAAAATAAATTAAATAAGGAAATAAAAGTCTTCAACGATAAGTCATAGCCAAGTCATAGCGATGGAAACATATATTGTAAAGTATAAGACATGGAAACTACTTATAGCAAGTGATATATAGTAAAAGCGACATCGGGGAGAGGACAGTCCGCGAATACAAATAACTGGGAAGAGGATGAGAGATAGGGACTCGGAGCTGGGACGAGGTGTGTACGAAAAGGCGACGAGGAAGGGGTCCAGACGCGAATATCGCGTATCGCTCAGCGCTCGCCCGTGCCATTCCAGCATCGTTATTGGCGCAAACACCACGTTTCCATTCTTCGAAGCCCGACGTCGGGTGTGTCCAGCACTCGAAGTATATTCTCCACCACATGCGACGCATTATCTCGGATCTACCCCTCACCCTCACAGCCACCCTCACAACCACCCTCTTCCGTGGATACCTCCGTAGCTGGTACCCCCGGATATCTTTTTGCAAGCTCCTGTTGCGTAAGCTGGATGGTTTCATCAGGATCACCCGTCTGTAAACCAGCCATGGGCTGCGCAGACTGGGTAAAATCCTCATCTCGCGGGTCGTCAACATCTTCAAGCGGCTCAAATGGCGGAGCAGATCCAGCGGCTCAAATGGTGGAGCGAAATCCAGCTGTTCGTATGTTTTATGAACAAACATGGCAAACAGGTGGGGTGGTATATCGGTGACTCACTTTCTGAATTGCTGCGATCGCTGCATCTGATTCCATGTTCAACTCGAGGAGAAGTTCAAGAATCACTTGTCTGGCTGTGTCCACGAGGCCAGAATCACTGATCGTACCCAAGACACCCAAAAGTAGTTTGATGAACTCAGTGAGCAGTGGTCCCAGTTCCGTATGTTGGTTTTCAAAACGAGAAATTATAGTCTTGCATAGGTTTACCAATCGCCATTGATCCCAACGACACGAGAACCGGGCGTCCAGATAAGGCAGCATGTCTGTGATGGCATAATTTGCCAGTTTAAGTGCACCATTATCATCATATCGCGATAGGTCGCAAAAGTGCCCCAGAAGAGCGATGAGAAGGTGGATGTGACCCCGACAAAGGGCGAGTGATTTACTGCCATCGGCGCCTGAATAGCGTGCCAGGGTTGACTGCTCAGCCGCTGGTAGCTTATCATAGAGCCGAGTGGTCCTTTCATCTAACTTTTGGAAGACGCGTGAACGCCCTCTCCCGAGCCAGTGGCCGGAGGGCCCGGGCAGGTTGCGAACGGGGTGCATGTCCTAATGGCAATTTTGCTGCTGAATATTGAGGCGTGCCTGAGAGTGGTTGGGTTACAGGACTGGGTCAGATTGCGTTGAAGGACAGTGGCCATGTGAATTACTGCACAAGCCGCGTACTTCGAGACCAATTTTGAATCGCAGTGTCCCAAGGGAGGAACACGTAAGAAAGAGAACAGAGTATGGTGTGTCAATGGTGGGGGAGGGGTGCGTACGTATAGGTGGGTGGAGCGACAGTGAGCATGTATGTGTGTGGGAATAGCGCCGATGGGTAGGCTCATCTAGATATCTCATCTCAGATGCAGGCGCACACATGTTCATATCGATAAGGCTACATAAAAGACTGGCGCCGCTCGAGTGTGTTTGTATCTAATAAGGGGTATGTCAAAAGCAAGGACGTTCTAACTATTATTATGTCGACGTACAAGTGTCGCACGTGCATTCATGAACTTAACCCTTAGGTGTTCAGAGGAAAATCAAAAGTACCAGGTTACAAAATAGGAGCTAGCCGCTAAACGTGGGTGCAGAAGCGGAAGAACGGAAGGAGCCCGGTCGTTAGCTCGAGCTCGCGAAAAGAGTCTATCTTCTATGGACTTTCTACTGGCGGGATTAAGAAACGAAGACGGGCTTTACTTTACCTCCGTGGTACTGTCCGAACTGTTACATCGAGAAGGGGCTAAGAAGGGAGCAAAGTGCCGACGACCTTCGAAACCGTGTGAATGCCCAAGTTTGGAGGTGGTCCGCGGAGAGCATGTAAAGGGTTAGGGAGTCTAATAAACGGTTCACCTTTTCAACGGAGTCTGTGGATAGTCGGCCGGGACTTCAGGGATCTCGCCCTTTCAAATGGCACTGTGACTGTCGTGCATTCATTTGTTGGGAAAGGTATTAAGGAACCTGCAGGTTTGCTATGAATAGGTGTCGGGTGGTTCAAGTTTTCCAGCACCTATAGAGTCTAGAGAACTCCCTCTGATAGACCGCGAGCGGAACTAGTACCTTGTTTCTTGCCTGCTACGAGTCGTGTCACCACCCTCACTTTTACGATGTCCATCACATATCAGGTCCGAGAAGTTACCGTAACATCGCAGCAACTTGGTTAACCCACGACGTCCCGATGGCCTTCCATGTTGCAGAGTTCTGTGTATGCTGGTAGGTAGATGATTCTAGACCAGCCACATGTACAGTCTTCGCCGGGTCGTGCTATTTCGAGAGCAACTCTCAACCAGCTTCCTATACCTGCCTTAAGACTAAAAACATGCGGCACGGAGGGCTGTACGACTCGTGCTGACTAAAGTTTATATCCGACCAAATAAGAGGCGCTCGCAGTGCCGGAAATAGTAACTCTCGATGTCGCCAGACTACGGTCTGGGGTTACGTTCGTGCCAGCGGGACGAGGTCGTTTAAAGAGTCGTCGACCCACCATTAAGCCGCGTCTTAGTTTAGCAACGTAGGCGAGGTAAATCAGGGTGCAGTAGAAGGGACGCGCAATTGCGTAAGACCTGGGAGTCAAACACAGAGCGAAACTGTACGCGGAACAGTCGTTGTGAGCAAGTCGTTACCACGCAAAAAACTCGAGGTAAGCTGGTTTGGTGGAATGGGTCTCGAAAAGTCCAGGGCGTTGATAGATGTCCGGTAGCTCTCTGCCGGACGCGGTATGCATGTCCGAGCGTAAGCGAGTATAGAAGTGCTTCCGTATGATTTCAAGTTTTACAGCCGCCACCACCTCCCGTAGGGGTGGGACGAAGTGCGAAGGCATAAGGATAAGAAGCGTCCGGAGCACCTGAAGACTTTTGGTTCGTTGCGCTGTTTGTCGGAGGCCAGCACTGTGACTGTGGATAGAGTCGAACGCCCCCTGGGATTTCGGACTTCAGTGACGTCGGTTTTTCAACATGTGACTGTTCGTGGACTCGTTTGTTGGGAAAGGTCTTCAGGAGACCTGTAACAGGTTTGCTATGAATCCGGAGGTGTCGGGTGGTTCAAGTTTTCCAGCTAACCTCTTCTGAAGCGTCGTTGTGCACTGTTCCGGCTCTTCTAGAGCGCGCGCGGAATTAGTAGCACTTGCATTTCTTGCCCTGCTACGAGTCGTGTCAGGACCTTTACTTTTAGCGATTGTCTTCTATTCCTCTATGAGGTGCAAACAGCTCCCGTACTATGGCCGTATGACGTGGAATTTACCGCTACTGATCGTACCACTTGGTATTTCACGATGTCCTGGCTTCCATGTTGCAGAGTTCTGTGTATGCTGGTAGGTAGATGATTCTAGACCAGCCACATGTACAGTCTTCGCCGGGTCGTGCTATTTCGAGAGCAACTCTCAACCAGCTTCCTATACCTGCCTTAAGACTAAAAACATGCGGCACGGAGGGCTGTACGACTCGTGCTGACTAAAGTTTATATCCGACCAAATAAGAGACGCTCGCAGTGCCGGAAATAGTAACTCTCGATGTCGCCAGACTACGGTCTGGGGTTACGTTCGTGCCAGCGGGACGAGGTCGTTTAAAGAGTCGTCGACCCACCTTTAAGCCGCGTCTTAGTTTAGCAACGTAGGCGAGGTAAATCAGGGTGCAGTAGAAGGGACGCGCAATTGCGTAAGACCTGGGAGTCAAACACAGAGCGAAACTGTACGCGGAACAGTCGTTGTGAGCAAGTCGTTACCACGCAAAAAACTCGAGGTAAGCTGGTTTGGTGGAATGGGTCTCGAAAAGTCCAGGGCGTTGATAGATGTCCGGTAGCTCTCTGCCGGACGCGGTATGCATGTCCGAGCGTAA
The DNA here is from genome assembly GCA_001630335.1 of Athelia psychrophila. Classification (NCBI taxonomy): domain Eukaryota; kingdom Fungi; phylum Basidiomycota; class Agaricomycetes; order Atheliales; family Atheliaceae; genus Athelia; species Athelia psychrophila. The sequence goes on from KV417736.1 coordinate 39,342, forward strand.
GCGAGTATAGAAGTGCTTCCGTATGATTTCAAGTTTTACAGCCGCCACCACCTCCCGTAGGGGTGGGACGAAGTGCGAGATAAGGATAAGAAGCGTCCGGAGCACCTGAAAAATATGGGTTAGTTGGCTGTTTAGCGAACCCACTGTGACAGACAATAGAGTCGAACGCCCCCTGAGATGTAGGATTAGTGGTAGGATGGACAACAGCTAACAGTTAGGGGAAAAGCGTGTGGGGAAAGGCTCCAGGAGACCCGTAACACGGCCAAAAACCCGGAGGAAGCGATAGCAAGGCTACCGCTAACCTCTTCTGAAGCGCCGTTGTACATCGTTCCAGCTGGTGGAA
>KV417736.1:48876-91013 GCA_001630335.1 Athelia psychrophila
AGCGAGCCGAATCACATGCTGCACGCGTCTTTAAAAATGTGCGCGTGCACGATTCGTCGTCGTCCTCTTGACTTTTGGCAGCCCCGGCTTGCAGCTGAGGCACTGACAGGACCGTATGCGCTTGACGTGCACTTAAACAACTTCAAGATAATCAGATTTTTCCATGACACGCCGTGCACACTGGATCTACCACCTCATCTGTTATCATCTCTCTGGGCTTGCGGGTGTGTTGAGGGGTTTCAAGCCCACCGCAGAATCCTCTGATAAATCATGACTGACATGCGGTGCGTAGCAAGGTATGCCAAGGGTATACAGTCGTAACCGTGATAAGCCATACCCCTCGGAACATCCGTTGGGCCGTGGGGTATGGCAAGCAACGGGGCATCACACGGGAGATTCAGGAATGCCTACTTGACGCCGGATCGGTAGGTAATGAGGCTCCGTATAGGGAATACTCGGCCAGCACCACGGAGACTCAGGCAAAAATCGGGCATGCCATGCAAAGCGAACAGGCCCCTCCGCCTACATAGGATTCCACCATTGAGACACGTAGGATTTGTGGTCTAGAAACTACAACGATGCTCGCTCGAGCTAGGCTAGCTGACACATCAGAATGCAAAGCCGGCTGCCCCGCTTTCTTTAACCTTTTCCTAGCCTCCAGGAATGGATGTCAGCCCGGTGATTAATACTATGCCACTTCCATCCGGCACATCCACTGTGCCTTTGATGGGTGATAAGGGCAAGAAGATCAAGAAGACCAAGAAGACCAAGAAGACCACCTCGGTGAAGAGTCAGAGCGGTATCGGTAGTTGGGACAGGCTACAAATGGGGCAGGCTACAGCGACGTCGACAGGCAACATAAGCACAAGCAAGTGTCATTTTTCGCTCGGCCCCTGGAAATCTGCCAGAACACAAAGGCTCTGACGGCGAATCTTGATCCGTCCAATTAGCGTCCTAATCGCAATCGCGACGGACTGACATTGGAACGGTATGACGTCGGGCGCGTGTCGAACGCTGAGAACTAAGAGGAGCTAAGGCTCGAGCGCTCTCATCATGACGGCAAATGTTTGGGATGGTTGGCTATCATTGGGGTTGGATGGCGGTGGAATTTTTAGATTGTTCGTTTCATTTTTGCAGGTGCTATAGCTGGTTGCAACCTAAGATAATGAATGAGTTGACGAACGAGTGACGGCCAGCCCTTGTGCTCACGTCAGACCCTGTCTCTTTCGCCCGCACAAATGCAGAACCTGCACAAGAGGAGGATAATGAAAAATAAGTGTTATAATTTATAGCACATGCTTACGACAATCATTGCGGATCAACGCTAGCTTGTGACGCGCTCCGCGATGAAGAGGAGCCTATGCTGCTGCCGCTGCCATGTCCGCTGCTTCACTGCCCTTATCACTGCATCGCGTATAAATGGCGGCATCATAAATCCATGCGGATCCATGCGAGAGGTGTCGCTGCCCAGCGCTGCACTCGTGTATCATGTCTACGGGTGGCATTGACAGATGTAGAGCCGCACATGCGCGATGCTACTGGTTAATAACAGGTAGAAACAGATATATTATTTCTCGCTGATTGAACATTTGAGATACCTATCAGTTCCATGTCAGCGATAGCAGTTAGCAGTGAAGTTGAGAAGGTGAAGCACAAAACTTGTGCTGTGTATATGTTCAGAGCTTCTTAAGTTCTGAACATATGCACAGCGATAAAGGGTACAAGATCAGTGGTGGCGCCAACACACCGGAAGACGAGCGTGCTCTAGAATGCGGCGGAGCCGACCATAGGGAACGGAATGGCGGCGGAGCCGACCATATGGGACAAGGGACGGCGGCGGAGCCGGCCGTATGGGACATTCGAGCTGGGGCAGAGGCCTGCGAAAGCGCTCGCACCTACATTAGACTGTGATCTAGTTGGGGATGATAGATGTGTTCAAAATCAGCAGGATGGGGTTCAAGTGGGGCTCATATAAAGGCTAAGAGAAGGATCAGTTCGTTGCTTGACTATCCTTCATCTGGCAACAAGGGAAGACTGACACGTTGGGTCTCGATTTCATATTTAGTCGGCCGCCCCACGCCCGTTGCATGCTTTCACTTGAGACATCACCTCTTTTCCTTCAACACACCATGTCTGCTTTCTCTCTCCCTTTTGTTCGCACAGCAGCGGCTGAGCAGGCTCCTGCTGCTCCTGCACCCCTGGCTGTTCCTCTGGGCGTCGAGTCCATGTTCAGCCAGATCTTAGAAGCAGTGCAAAAATCGGTATGTGTCATTTGGCTGGGGCGGAGAGGACTTGTGCTAATGTGGAACTTAGAGCGTTGAAATATCAGAATTGAAAAAGGAGTGCCAGGATCTGAGGTACGCCAATGCTACCCTCGAGAAGCAAGTTCGCGATGGTCTCAACGTACGTCCCACCTACTCGCATCCTATTCACCGCAACTGACATGCCAAACAGCAAAATGGACCCAAAAGCACTGGCTGGACGACTCCTACGCCGGTACCAGGCAGCCCCCGGCTCAGCGCCAAACCGATATCCCCCTTTCTGTCCCCTTCATCGGCCGCATCCATCGCAGTGCCCCCCCAAATCTGCGTGCCATCACCACTAGGCGACAACGCACTCACCGCTTTCCCCTTCGTGACCCGCGAAATCCCCGGTTTCTACGTGGTCATCCCGGCCGGTGGAGCTGGCACCCGTCTCTGGCCTCTATCCCGTGAAGGCCACCCCAAATTCCTACTCGACCTCACCCTCAAAGGCCGTTCCCTCATCCAAGCGACATGGGATCGTCTCCTCCCGCTCACCTCCCCACTCCGCGCGACCATCGTCGCGGGGCCCGCACACGCCCAATCCATCCGCGAGCAGCTCCCCGACCTCCTCTCCCACAACCTCTTCACTGAGCCCGGCCCCAAGGAGTCCGCGGCGGCCATCGGTCTCGCTGCCGCAATCCTGGCGCGTCGCGACCCCGACGCAGTTATCGGGTCGTTCGCGGCGGACCACATGATCTCAGGCGACGACGCGTTCCTGTCCGCCGTCGCGGAGGCCGTCAACGTCGCGCAGCGCGGGTACCTCGTCACCATCGGCATCGCACCGTCGCACCCGTCCACCGGGTTCGGCTACATCCGTCTGGGTGAGAAGCTCGGCGTGAACTCGGCGCCAAATGCGCGGCTCGTGCAGTCCTTCAAGGAGAAGCCCGATGCGCGCACGGCGGCGGCGTACATCGCGACGGGTAACTACCGCTGGAACGCGGGTATGTTCGTGTGCAAAGCGACCGTCCTCATGGAGATGCTGCAGGAGTACAAGCCGGAGCTGCACGACAGCTTGCAGAACATTGCGGCGGTCTGGGAGGACGATGTGCTGCGCGAGAAGATCCTCACGGAGACGTGGTCTGAATTGGAGAAGGTTGCCATCGATAACGCTGTTGCCGAGCCTGCTGCGCTGGCGGGCAAGGTTGCTGTTGTGCCTGCCACTTTCGGTACGTCGCCTTTGTTTATCATTTCGAGCATCATGTCTGACATTCTGTGATAGGTTGGGACGATGTAGGTGACTGGTCTTCCCTTGCGGATCTCATCCCCGCCGAAGCCAACCAGCCCCGTATCCTTGGCGATCCTGGTCTCGGTGAGCCACTTCCCTTTCCCTTGTCCAATGCCCGAACTAATCACCCTCTTAGTCCTCACCGAACAGGTCGCTGGAGGCATCGTCGTCCCCGGATCCGGGCGTCTCATCGCCTGCTTGGGAGTGGACGATCTGGTCATCGTTGACATGCCCGACACCCTCCTCGTCACCACGCGCGCACGTTCGCAGGAAGTCAAGCGTCTGGTCGCGCGCGCGAAGCAGGCCGGCTGGAAGCAGCTGCTATAGGCCTGGCATTGTTGCAGTGCGGCCTGTGCTATCCTTCTATAATATGCCCCATTCGCATTCGATTGGCATGCATCAGTTGTACGTATTGTTATTCCGTGCTGTCATCAGTACCGAAATCCCCCCTTTGTTGTCTATTTAAATAACTTCTTGGAACGCAACCCGAAATCGAATGTATGTATATACCCTTGGACCCTGCCACTCGTTACATGCCAGTCATGATTTATCAGACGTTTCTGCGATGTATTTGAAACCTCACCACCACGGACGGAAGTCGGGGATGATCGCAGCTAAGTTCGTAGGTTCAGTGTGCACAGCGTGTGAGACTGAGGGAGAAATATTTACTTGACTATAGACTTACTATGTCCTGTTAGTTTCACGGTCGCGCGTCCCTATTCCCCTTGAGCGGCCAAGCATCACTCTCTTGTCTGGCTACATTCGTCCCCTTTACTTATGCAACGTGGCATAAAACAGGTCCGGAACCCGTAAGCGTAGAAACGCTCATGTTGAGGCGTTGGCTTCCGCGAATCAGCTGACTTCTGAGCCCATCGATCCCAGCTTCCATTGATTCTTGAAACACATCCCCAACTATCCATCCAATCACTCAACCGATGACGACCGAAGAGGTCCTGTCGCACTTTGGCGCCCTTGATGAGCTGATCCAGATCATCTACGAGGGCATCGAGCGTTTCGTGCTGCTGTCTTCCATCGATGACATCGGCCAGGAATGGATTGTGCATCTGGGGCTGCAGGGCCCAGAAGGCCGCTGGTGGCGCGGTTCTTGGTCGGACAAGGACATATTGCGACTCACCGTCAGTGCTAGTTCGCGCTCGTGTTCGTGGCATCGTGCAGGCGTTCCACGTGCCTGCATTTTTCTTACTCGCTTCGATTACAGGGTGCAAATGCATCTGAGACGCTCCTGGAAGGCTTTGCAGACAAGATAGCTGACGCGATCGTCAAGGGCAATGCAGGGGTTGGAGACTGGGTTGCCGATAAAGGCGCCAAAATACATGTTAGTGAGACACCATCTTATATCTCGCTTGCTACCTCTTGTTACATGCTTCCTGCGAGGAGAACTCCTGCGCAGGGATCATAAGGCAGCGTGCTAGCACATATTTGTTGTACTGAAGACGACTTTCTACATGGCTTTTGAATCTTGATTGACAATCACTGTTGACTTGGACAGTTGACACTCGGTGACTCCGCCTCAAATGCCTCTAACGATAAACCCCCTATGCGTGTCCCACTGGTGGAACTTTCTACGGAACAGGCCGCATCACACGCTACACGCGTCTTTTGGAATGTGCGCAATGACCTGCTCTCGACACGCGCGCTGACTGACTGTCTGCCTGTTCCTTCTTCAACTTGGGTACCATTTGATTTGATTTGCAGCTTGCAACTGAGGCGCAGTCTCGAAAGTGTCGCATCAATGGCGGTGCGTCTTACTCTGCACCGGCTACAACTGCGGCATATTCGTATACACCGGCGCCTGCTGTAGGTATGTCATGTTTCAGAACGTGCAATGAGGCTAGACATACACAAGCTAGCGAATCAAAGCTGACCTCCTTTCTTTTCATAGTTTCCAAGAATGTCACCTCGGCTGCCCCCTCCTTACCGAAGTCCAGCAAAGACACTAGTACTTTGACGGGTGATAAGAAGATCCAGATGAAAAGAGCTTCACCCGGCACCGGTACTTTGGACAGCAGCAGCACGGGTGCAACCACGAGTACGTGCCATTTCGTTCATCGTTTTACCACTTGAAATCTGCCAGAATGCAACAGATTTCGCGTCCAACCGCTTAATTATTGTCGCAATCAGAACTGACTGATGTTGGCAGAAACGACATCGGGCGCGGGACCCAGCAAGGCCGCGAAGAAACCGCCACCGAAGGGCGCAAGCCTGGCTAACCCTAATAAGAAGGCCAGAAAATACGAGGCGGTTGAGTTTGAAAGCGATGACGAGTGAGGCTGTCAAGCCTCGAATGCGCACACAGAGATAGGATAAGAGATTAGGAGATCGGATATCCACACGGCGGGGCAGAGAAAAATCGGACTGTAGTGCCCAACTCAGCCGGACTGTCGGAGAGACACGCATACAGCCCTGTCATATCTCATATTTCCCTGTTCTCCTTGGACACTAGTACTATTTTATTCCTCGGCGGTCAGGTAAGCACCCCGTCGAGTCGTGTGCGACTCGAGGCGCTGATCGCTTGATTAGAGTACAAATACAAATTTATAATGCTCCGCTGGCAGCTGTCAAATTTTGCTTCAAGCGAGCCGAGCAGGCTCTACTATAGCGAGAAGAGATGATTAAGCATTACTCCAAGCAGGAGGCTCTATACATGGTTTAGGCCCAGGAAGATTGAGCGTCGAATTCGAATTCGACGATAAGTGGCGAACACCAACAACGCTAAGCATCATCATGCCATGGTTATGTGCGGGCACACAGCGGAGGTCTCCGTGTGGATTTGGTACCATGTACTTCGATGGTATTATATTGGGTTACAGCGGTGACTGGTGAGATGCCAATGATCGAGCCTCGTGACGATGAGCAGAATGGGAGGATACGCCGAGAGGCGTAAATGTCATATACAGCTGTCAGGTTGCCGCTGCCCACTCCCGGAACTCGAAGCTCTTTTCCAAGCGTCAGTAGCACCTCCAAATGATACAGGGCCGCATTTCCATTTCACCGAATATTTGCATAATATATGAACCATCCGACCGGGGTGCGGTTGCTCCCGCCCTCTCCCAGAACTTGAAGCTCTTTCCCAAACGTCGGTAGCACCTCCAATTGATACAGGGACGCGTTTCCATTTCACCGAATATTTGCATAGTAAACTATCCGACCGGCAGAGCCTGAGAGCATGTCGCTAGCACTAGTAGCATATGCACCGTGATGTTTGTGTCGAGTTTGAATATTTTGATACTTAGCCCGAGGGACGTACCTCTTGAAGATTCATTCTATAATCGGGACTAGGATCAAACTAGGATCTTGGCAGTTGTTAAAATAAATGCCATGATATACATAGAGGGTACATAAAGCAGATGAATATTACTACTCAATGATATTATTCGTTCATACAATAAGACGAAGCCTACAAGCGGAAGCGCCTCGCTGTGTGTTTATGTACGTTGGTTTTCGGCGGACTTCCCAGGTTCCAGCCGCATCCAGGGTTCGCATCCTCTATATCATAAATCAGTGTTTGGTATAATCGAGGAATTAATCATCTATTACTTATGCTTCTTCACACCACTGCAAGTCCTCGCGAGCAGATTCGCATGCATCGCAACAGACGTCAGATCCATCCACCGCAGGGGCTTGCACAAGATCGTGAAGAGAGCCCCAGTCACGAGATGCTGTCTCGGAGGTCCGAAGCTCGTCAAATAGCTTTGAAGCCTCCGGTATCACTTGATCCAATGACAGCTCTGTGGATGGACATGGTCGTACTCTGTGCTCCCAGGCCCTTAGCTAACAGTGGCGTTAATATGTTCAAGTTTGCCTCTAAGAGAGCAAGCCTTGCGTCCTCGTGAGATCGCATGGAAGTGGCGATGAAGCTTAGTATGGCCGGAAATATGCCAGCCAACGGCAACCTCTGGAGTACGATATACGTTGCAGAACGGGGTGGTGTCACATCAGAGACGACGTGCCAATGCTCATACGGTACGGGACCGGCATCTGGATAATGGATAACTCCTAGGAAGCAGTGGTCAAAATGAGCCACATGCGACAGATTAAACGCCCGCTTACTGCCAAAATCGACAAGCCAGCGTATCAAAATGGGGAACGTATGACGAAGTTCGTCCAGAGAAGTTCGTTGAAGAACTGTTTCCAGGGCTCGAGAAACTTGATTACCTGAGGCCATGCATCTTAGCAAGGCCGACGTAGCTTTTCCTGAATTTCTGAGGTGTACACATCATTTCTAAAGCGATGCCGATTTTAGCTCAATCGTGGTATTTAGATATACGTTCGTCAGATTAAGGATATCCTTCTCTCAGCCGTTCTACCCTAGATGTCTGAGGTAAGACATACGTACACCAGATTCGTACTATTATATTGACATACCTACACACTCCTACACAGATCGTTCTATAGGTAAGCAATACAGTCAGCCATTCACCTTGCATTCACCACAAACGTCTGAGATCGTTCTATATAGATCCTAAAACATTCCTTCTCAGAAAAGTGGTCGGTAGACTTTCGAGATTGGAATCACTTTCCATCAATTCAGCGTCCAGCCTCAGACAGGGCCAGTGCACATCGGTTGGTGTTGAAAGTTGAAACCAGGTTGCAGGTATGAAAGCGAGGGGCACATTGAGACCGATGACAGTGACAGCCTTTGAGCCCCCGTGGGTTTTGCACATGCTTGGGACCAGCCTGGGGTCGGTCGTCTTTACACTTCTTTTGCATCGCAATCCTCCATAATGTCATACTTTTCAGAGCTCGAGCTTTCTGTACACTTGAAACTTCCAAGCTCCAGCTCAGTTATCGTGTACTGAGACTTTGTCGCATCCGCAGCGACGCGCTGCCGATTGCATGATACCACCTTCGGTGCAATTGCAACTGCTATCCTCACCGACTATGCTGTTCTCTGAGTTCACTTTGGTATGGACATTGGAAGATCTGTGAGTGTACGGATTTAAACACATCCCCTCTGGTGCTTGCACCTGTCTGCCATTTTTCACATTGGATCAGCATTCGGCGCTATCATACATCATGATCGAAAGCAGTCACTCTACCCCCTCCCTCCCCCACCCCCCAAAAAAACAAGTATGTAATACGGTTATGTATGTTAGTATTTTCTGACTTTCCTACAGAATAAAACTTGTCAGTAAAATCGCCAACGGCAGGCTCACGATTCAGCCGGCTCGTCAAAACCATGATGCGAAATTAATCTCGGTTAACTCGACCGCAAATCACATTCTTGTAAACCCATCGTTGCATCTCCGGCAACCCTCCCGATCTCGCGTATGCTTACTGAGGCTTACTGGCGGGAGTTGGGCGCAAAGCATTACCGAAATGCTTGCCAATCATGATCGTTGGCCGCCTCGATCAAACTATATAAACCCAGTCCCACGAATTTCGGACAATCGTCAAATAATCCCTCCACTCCTCACCATGTCCATCGAATACACTGTCTTCAAAGGCTCGAAGAATGGCATCGTCGAGTCCAAGAGCCGCGTCGAAAATCTCGGCCCCCATGACGTCCTGATCCGCATCACGCACTCAGGAGTCTGTGGAACCGATGAGCACTTCAAGGAAAAAGATATGGTCCTGGGCCACGAAGGCATCGGTCTAGTTCAGGAGGTTGGCGAGAGCGTGTCCATCTTCAAAGTGTAAGTGAGCTCACGTGCTTCTTTCGGTTTTTGATCTGATCAGTTTTCGCAGTGGGCAACGTGCTGGTTGGGGCTACCAACACAGCTGCTGTGGGGCTTGCAAACATTGTCTTTCCGGCGCTGAGACCTTCTGCCCCGAGCGACACATGTACGGCAGTACTGAACTCGATCAAGGCTCGTTCGCGACCCATGCCGTTTGGAAAGAGTCATTCCTGTTCCACATCCCCGACGCTATGGCGTCCCTGGACGCTGCTCCTCTCATGTGCGCCGGTGCAACCGTCTTCAATGCTCTAAGCCATGGAGTAGATTCAACGCATCGCGTCGGCGTCGTGGGCGTAGGCGGCCTTGGGCATCTGTGCATCCTGGTACGTCATGGAAGCTCGTGTATTGCCTGGTTACTAATGCCTATTTTCCATTTCAGTTCGCCGCGAAGATGGGTTGTGAGGTGGTCGTCTTTTCGCAGACGGATTCTAAGAGAGAAGAGGCTCTGAGTCTGGGGGCCCACGAATTCGTCGCTACCAAGGGCCTTAAGAAGCTTAGTATCGAGCCTGTAGACCATCTGTTGGTCACCACTAGCGTGCAACCGGACTGGGACATGTGCGTTCTTTCCTCCTGCTATTCCAATATCATCTGACCAGATCTTGTCAGGTTTGTGACTGCGATGGCTCCTAGGGGCACCATACACCCGATGACAGTTTCGAGCACGAAGATGGTATTCCCATACTCGACCCTAATATCTCAAGGCCTCCGCATGGACGGCGTCATCCTTGCTTCCCGGAATGTACAAAACCGGATGTTGCACTTTGCAGCACGGCATGGCATTAAGCCAGTCACGCAGACGTTCCCGATGAGCGTCGGGGGCGCAACTGAGGCTTTGAAGCGCTTAGATGAAGGAAAGATCAGATATAGAGCCGTATTACTCGCCAAGGACCAGACAGAAGAAGAGGTTGAAGAACCGTCGCACCTATAGATAGAGAAGGTGTTCGAGGATAATTACACCTATAGACTTAGAGTATACTCTTTCTTATCTAATGTGTTGTTTCATGTTTCCCTTGCACCCGTTTACTTCCAAGCATTCAATGGGGCTATTTCGAAGCACGACGCTGGTTCGCGACCACTGGAGTAGGAGAACACCAGCGGATGTACTTGGTATGGATACCGGCGCGCTCCCTTGTACAGGGAACGTGTCGGAAAAATAAACCGAACCTCACCGCCAGCCAGGTGAAAATGTACGCAGGATATAGTGGGACATAATATCAATGGTACCCCCTACATTACTTTGTACCGTAGATGAAAGTTAATTGAACTTATAAGAAATTCACGGGATGCTTATACGACTTATTTGCAGTATATATCAATGTAAAGCTAAACACAAATGTACCAATAAGATGGGCTTTAGAAATTCGTGTTGTTGCCACTTGGATGCCCTAGCCGTCGGCCCGACCCTCCCGTCACCTGCCCTGAGGCTGCGCACGGACCATCCTTGCAAACACTACATATAGCGGACGTCCGACTGTGGTGATTTCCTTAGAACATACTCAGCTAGGATCTATTTTATAGAAACTAACTCGAGTCTCGCAATTTTACAATTGCCACATCCTTCAAATCCACTCGATGACATCCGCGCTCACTCGTTCAACAGAGAACATGGCCTGCGACCACAGGTCTCGATGACGTTTGGCACGCTCACTGGCCCGCGCTGCTTGCAGCCGGGACTTTGACGAGCCAGCGAGATGAGCGTTCGTCTGATGGATTTCTTACCTACATTAGTCTATTGTACTGCATTCGTGAATATAATTCTTTTCAAAACCTTTTGTTGCTGTGATTCTCAGATTTTCTTCACGCTGAAGCAAACAAGCAAATGTCTGGGCAGGAGGAGCACATTCAAATTCGTGATGTTCGGCATCAGTTCAAGAAGTTTTCGCCAGGCCAGGCCAGGCCCTCTACACTCCACAACTTGATACCTCACTGACATCGGGCTATTACCCTCGGGAAAAGAAGTTGCAAATAAGCACCCCCCTCCTCCGGTCTCCCTGCATACCCCCTCCGGCATTTTCACAACCTCTGGCTGGTCTCCCTCCATTACCCCCTCGTACACTACACAGTAGCCGCTCACACTGTTTCTCTTGCTTTTTTTCTCACAAACTCTCGCACAAATTGCTGGCAAAATGTTCATTTTGATTACTATCTCATTTGGGTGCTATACGTCGGATTGGATTGTGTTCTGTGCCGCTCAGTCTGCTAGCACCATCATCTCGGAAGCATCTGGAATTGTTGCAAGGAAACTCTAAAACCGCGTGAAACTGCACGAATCGTTGCATGTCCGCGCAACGTGACACAACTGCGAATACCGTTTTGTCTGTCGAGCGTGAGGCAATATACACTGGGGGCATTAGCTAATTTTCGATCTTAGAAAAGCCTTCAAAAATTGAGATAGGTTGGAGAATTTTCATTGTCCTTTCCGTGTCTAAAAATGTTACCAAAATAATGAATTTTGCCCAGATTTCATTGCCCTTTTGGGCGAATTTAGTGCGGGAACCACCATTTTGTGCTAAGAAGAATAATCCTTTTGTTAAGATTTTGCGAACGAGAAAATTTGTAAATGATTTAGGGACCTGAAAAGCGTTAAAAGTTGGACATTCTCGTTCACATTCTGGATTGGCAAAATTCTATTAACTCTAATCTACTCTAATTGTGTACTTTATAAGCTGTGAAAAAACTACCCCCATCTAATCTAAATTTTGATTTGGTGCTACAGCAGCTCCGGTCACTGAAGCCAACTACTCCATCGCACTCTCAAGTCGCTCCATAGGGAACCGCTCTGGGAACACCGGTCGCCCATTCTCATTCGACAACGCTGACATCCTCCTGCGCGTGCTACGACCGAATCGCCTGTTCCGCAGATTCTCGATTCCGGGAACGGGACGCAGGATGTCAGACCACTGCACAGCGTAGACGGAGCCTTGGAAGTTGGAGTCGATGCTAAATTCAAACAAAGGTATATCGTCAGGAAATTGCTCGGGGAGGAAGCTGGTGATAATTTAACACGCACGTTTCGAGACTACGACCCTGTGTCTCAGGCATGTACACAAATGCGACCAGCGTCCCAGCGGCGACCAATGAACCATACATGAAATACGGACCTTGTGCGAGCATAAGTCCAAAGCCCCGGGGTAGACAAATCCGAAGCACGAGCACTTACCGTAGGGACTTTTTGCCTGTGTTCGATTTCAGCAAGTCAGTGCAAGCCTTTGCTCATCATGGGGGAGGTACACATACGAGGAAAGCCGGTGACGTGAGTGCGAGAACGGCGTTGACGAGCTGGTTTGCGCCTTGACCGAAACTGCTGGCCGCCGCCCGCGTGCGCGAGGGCTGAATCTCGGCGCAGTAGAGGCGAATGCTGGCGGCCCATGAGCAGGCGAAGGAGACAGTGAAGAGCTCAATGAGAACGATTACGGCCCACTTTCCGACTGGGGTGTACGCCGCACCAGAGGCGTCTGGGAAGAAGGACATACTTATTAGTATATGTTTATACCTGATTGTAAGAAGCTCACAAAGGGCCCCGATGGTAATCTGCGTGGTAGCAACCCAGATTCCGCCACCAATGATCATCGTGCGACGGCCGACGTGGTCCACGTAAAATGTGCCCAGGCCAACTGCGGCGAATAGCAGGCAGCCCGTGACACCAGAAGCGATGAGGGATGATGTATTCGCGTCAAGGCCGGCTTGCGCGAAGAGCAATGGCGCATAGTAGAGCACGAAATCAATACCTGGGAGAAGTGCATTAGACAAAGTCTTTTTTTGTAGGAAAATTCCAGGCCACATACCCGAAAGCTGTTGAAGAACCTAAATCGAACAATTAGATTAATATCGGTGCGTCCTTTGGTAAAGGGCCATCTGCTTACGTTCAGGAAAGCTCCCAGGATGGTCCGGCCCCGCACGCCCTCATCGAAAATGTCCAACCAGCCGGCACTATCGCCGCTCGGCGAAACGGCTAATAGTTCTCGACGCTCATCGTCGTCTTCCGGCCCGGTGATGAGATTCAGCACGCGCTGTGCCTCATCGCTGCGTCCATGGGTAACAAGCCAGCGGGGGGAGAAGGGGAGGAAGGGCACCGTTAGCGCGACGCCTAGGCCGACGAAAGCTGAGATGGCGAAAGGGAGCCGCCAGGACATGGAGGATTGAATTTTAATGGTACCGTAGCAGACGAAGAAGCCCAGTGCGATGGCGCCAGAAGTGAAGAGCTGAAAGCAGCAGATGACCCGGCCACGCATGTGCTTTGGGCAGATCTCGCATCTAGGAAAGACAGGTGATCGTCAATCACATAGAACCGGGGAGATACTAGGACAAACGCACAGATAGACAGTGGCAGCCGAAAGAAAGAACCCTTCGCCCAAGCCTGCGATACATCTTGCGACAATCAATATCGTAAGGTTTGGCGCACCGACAGCTAGTAAAACGTAGTCAGGGTAATTTTATATGGCCAGGAGAGTTCACATACATATAGCAAAACCGACAGCATACATCAGACTCCCTAATGAAATGGTATATTTGCGCGAAATCCGATCGGAAAGGCTTCCAGCGAGGATGCCCGTCACCGCCGATGGGATGAGAATTACGGCGACGACGAAGCCTCGTATGAAGTCGCTCAGGACCCCAAAGTGCTCTATGAATTGCGGCATTTGCTACGCGGATCGACTCAGTCCCGGGTGTCGACTGTATGATAAGCAGGGGAGGACGTACTGTGATAGAGCCAATGCTGCCAATGTCACCACCGAACAGCGAACCAACTAAACAAACCAATACTGTATATCCCCCTACGCGCTGTAAGAGAGATGCCTACCCCAAGGCTAGGAATGGTTACTCACAGATGCGGATACGGGGTGTGATGGTTATAGCCATTTTGATTCTTGAAGTCTGGGAGAGCGACAGGTGGGAAAAGCTCAGAACACAAAAATCGCCGGAGCCAGAGCAGGCTTTATATCAAGATCTATCATCATGACTCAAGATAAACTGAAGAACGGCGTCATAGGAGGTCATAGGGCTTTTTGAGCAGCAATTATTTGTCACAGGTTGGTCAAAGGTGTCCAAATGATAGAGATGCGGTCCGACCGCGTAGAACGGCGCGTAGCCCGGTTTAGGACCAAGGCCTCAGTCACGTGCTGCATAGTCTCATGTTCAAGTTCAAGTCCATTCGACTCTCATGCAACTCTCATGTCACTCCCTTAACAGCCCTTGGTCCTCAAGCTCTATCATTGTTTTATTCTCGTCAATGAACCTTTGGTTTTAAGGATGAACTTTGTCTGCCACGCACTTGCTGCGGATTGATCCGCGCATATTGCAAGATCGATAGCATGGCGATGCTGCGCCTCTGCTTTCATCACTGCAATGTCGCAAAGTCCTACCACTAAATGGGACACAGGAGAAGTGTCCGAGTTGGTGTCTGTCGGCACCCAGAAGATATTCCTAACAGCATCGGGCCGTTCTCGCGCAGCTGGAGATCCAGCCGTGATCATCGTGGCTGGTCTGGGTGACTCAGGGTTGGGTTGGGCTGCTGTGGCCCGCGAAGTTGCTCCCTTTGCGCGGATCTATCGTGAGTGAACCAAACGAAACAATCGACGAGGCTCTGCTTACCTTTCCACATGTCAGGCTTTGATCGTCCTGGTCTGGGACGCAGCCCTCCTTCAACACAACCCCGCGCGGCAGATGTCATGGCCACTGAGCTCTCCGATCTCCTCCAAGCCGCCGGCATAGAACCGCCGTACGTCGTAGTCGCTCATTCCTACGGCGGCATCATTGCTCGCGAATTCCTCGCACTGCGGCCAAACGATGTGTGGGGCATGGTCCTCGTCGACACCAACACCGAAAACAGCCCTCAGGCACTGTACACCGAGCTCTTGAACACCATGATGGATGGCGTGGATTACTATGCTGTGGCTGGGTATGAGGCCAATCACAGGTTCACAGCAGAGGAGTGGGCAGAAATCAAGAACCCGGTCAGCGAGGATGCTGCTACTGCGGGTGCAGAGGCCAAGCTGGCGGAGAGCGGCTATGCTAAGCTGGGAGAGAAGCGGCAGTACGACACACAGGCCCTCGGAGACAAGCCGTTGAGCGTGATTAAGGGGCAGACTGGACGCGATTGTCGCAAGCTCTACGATGCCGGCCTTGCAAGGGGGAACGGGACGGAGGAGCAAAGACGAGTGCTGCTGAGATTCTTGGAAGGGATGGACGATGCGGACAGTAAGAATCAGCAGGAGCAGCTTCGGCTCTCATCGCTGACCGAGTTCGGGGAATGTGATAGTGGCCATAACGTGAGCATCTTTCCTTCAGATCGCGTTCTTTCTGACCACTTTGACACTTTTAGATCCAGATCACGGAGCCAGACGTTATTGCTGCAGGGGTTCAATGGGTACTATCTCAACAGCCCTGATGCTAATTACGATGTATGGGCCTCCGTTTCTCGTCCGCCGTGCACAATCCAGAGAGAGCCCTCGGATTGTGCTAGCTGAGGTTTCTTTCATATACTTGAACGATGGCAACTCTTTAGTACGGAAAGTACGCTCAAACCAAGACATTTTATCCAACGATCCGAGCTAAGAGAACACCGCACCGCGCACAACTCACCCACGGGTGCTTGCTGTCCCTAGAGTTGATTTCGCTGATTCAGTATGATAACCCCTTAGCGCACGAACACCGCCGCGCTTCCGGGCATCATCCGTACGCCTCAATGCCATACGACCGCACTTATCGAAAGTTCTATCCGAAGCTGTCATTGGCTTTCTTGGATTGACCACTGCGCATATCTCCGTTCAGCGTTGCACATCGACTCTACGGCGATCCTCGGCGCTTGGAGCATGTCACCCTCGGGCGCGCTCGACTCTCCCAGACAGAGATCTGCAAGGATCCACACTACTTGGGAGGTGCCAGCATTTGTGCATTTTGCATCTTGCATCTACTCCACATGTCCTCGGGAACATCCCATAAATACCCCACACTCTACACCAGCCAGTGTCACATTGTCATTCCGTTTCCATTCGCTAGCCGTCTATCAGCGTATATCTCCCTTCCGATTCCTACATGCGCCATGAATATCCAATCGCACTTATCGAAAGTTCTGCCTAGACCTGTCCTCGGTTTCCATCGAATTACTGCGCTCATATCCCGGGCCGTGGCACATCCGAGAACAGCCAGGCGCCCATAGTACATACACCATGGGGATCCGGCACTTGGCGCTCGGAACCTTGAACCTTGAACCTTGGACTCGTGTGCTCGACTCTATTAGACAGGGATCTACACGGATCCACAACACTTGTGTGGCAGGCGCTTGCATATCTGTATCTTGCCCCTTGTCTCTGCCCCATATGTCCCCCGGACACCGCTTAAGCTCGAATACCCCACACCCACACTCTCGTGCGCGCTGCATGATGCATCTACATCTACATAAGCCACCATCTCACCCCGTGCGGGCTTCTGCCCGTCCAGCGCTAGCACCAGTGTCTCCGGGACCATCGGAATATACACGTGGGTTAAAGCTGCACAGACTCTGCGACAGCGAGATTGGCATTGACATTGACTCTGAGCTTCTTTGAAGTCCGTTTGCTATCTATCAGCGTATGTATATTAATACTCCTTCCTCTTCCTCTTCCGATTAATATTCTTAATTAGTATCCTTGCGTGTACGGCGCTCCGAGCTGCATGGTTCGGAGTCTGGGATAGGCGCTCTGGATCCGACCGTCGACGGTCCTTCTTGATTTCGAGCTTCCGAGCTTCCAAGTTTCCAAGTTTCCAAATTTCCAAGCTTCCGATGCCAAGTACTTCCATCACATGCACACGATGCGCATATACTGCACGATAGATCCACCGATCATGCATCAGCATCATGTCTGAGCCGTCGAGTCGAGATCCCACCGATCTATGGAAGCTCATTTTGCTGTGACTTGTTTCAAACAACCCAAAATAATTTCGAAGAACCTTCAATCCGCTGGGTAGGACGGTATGACGTGTTCCGTGTATTTATCATGCCGTGTTGTAAGGTTGAAGGTTAGGCCTCTAGGGGCGGGGTGGTACAGTGATATATTGTACAGTATCGATATCTAGGTGATAAATGGAATGCATACAAGAAAGGTAAATGAAAATGTGTGAATGAGGGTGAGAGCTAGTGCGAGATGACAGCAAGGTAGGCAATGGAGGAAATGGATAATGGATAATGTTAATATTACAGTGGTTCCAAAATAGAAAAGCGAGAGTAAGTATGAGTAAGTATGAGCAGGCGGCGCTTGGCACTACAGATAGGGCGAGAGACTGAGGGGGTCCTGCCCCTGCCGCGACCGGCGGTGTTTCACCGCGGGGTTATAATACAGTGCGTCCCGCGAGATATCGACAAAGTCAGTCGGCGGGGGCGGGGGCGGGAGGTGGCTCATGGACTTGATGGCGCGTTCGACGCGGTTGAGGAGGTTCATGTGATTGGGCTCGTGCTCGCGCGGGGGCCGCGAGAAGGAGACCCTGCGCCACACGGCAGCGAAGCCGCGGCGCACGGGGCGCTGGGTGTGGGCGACGGAAATTATGGAGGGCGGGGGGTGTGAGAGCGCGCTGTCCGCCGAGCTGCCAGCCTCGGAGATGGAGTCGGAAGCCGAGAACGTGGATCGCGAGGGGCTGGAGGTGCTGGCGGTCATGGTGCTTGTGGCACGCGACCTGCGAGATCTGTAGGAATGAAATGAGGACTTGAACATTTGAATGGCGAACGACGGAGGGAGGGAGGGGGCTAGACTCACAGTCCCTTTTCACGTGCATAGTCCAAGCGCTCCTGCTCGTCATACGCATTCATGTCCAGCCGGTCTTTGGGCGAGGACAGCGCCGCGATAGCGTCTCCCCCGCCCTTGAACAGCGATGCCCTGCGCAGGGGCTTGGAGGTGCTGCGCGGGTCGGATTCTGTGATATTGCCAATCCCCCCACGACCTGATACGCGCTGAAAGGACCCGGACGGGAACTGTCAGGTTCTGCAGGCGTGCGGGGGGCATAAAAATGGGCTGCTCACGGGTCTGTTGGCCTTGGCCTCTTTGTGGCGCGCTACGACTTCGCGCTCGTACGCGGTGATATTGGCTTCGTGCTGGGCGAGAATGTGCGCTGTCTGGGGATGGGTGTTGATCACTGATTGGTCCAGCTTCGCCGGCCCCGCCAGCGCATTCCCTGCGCCTCCGCGGCCTGTTACTATGGCCTGCGTAATCGTCAGCAGCGATGGGGAGGTACAGACTGGGCCACATACGCCTTTGTAGGACATTTTCTGTTACCAGAGAGGAGAGCTCGAAAGGAAGTTTTCATCTGTACCAAAAGATCACAGGGGGTGTGCGTGTTATATATATATGCGGTGAATAACGAAATGGCGGCAGCCAAGCAACAGCCAATGGAATCGACATGGCTTATCGGCAGATAGGGGCTACGGCCGTATGGACGGGTCTTCCCCGGAAGCTGCCACTCGCACTCGGTTATCTGGGGGAACGCCACCAGCTGATAAGCCCCTCTTTCGACACTCCCGTCACCATCGGTCCCACAGATCGCAATGTCATCCCTTCTTTCTTTGGGTTCTACTTTGCTGCTTTCGTCTGGTAACAGATACTTATGGGTTTTGTCATACCCGGTATCCTAACATGGCACTGCCCTTGCAGGTCATCGCATCCCGCTCCTGGGATTCGGCGTGTATCAGAACTATGACGCCAAGGCCTCTTGCCTAGAAGCGTTGAAAGCAGGCTACCGGTACTGCAGATCTCAATATATACACTCGATATAAAGATTAATCCTCCCAAAGCCACATAGATTCTGCTCAAGTGTATCGTAACGAGGCAGCAGTCGGCGAAGCTGCCAAAGAGAGTGGCCTCGATAGAGCCGATCTATACATCAGTGCGTTCTTCTAGTGCCTGTGCATAATCATTTTGGATTATAACATAAACACTTATGTTCCCTGTCCCTGTTTCTGTTTCTGTGCCTTTCCCTTTCCCTTTCGGTCGCGCCTGCCCGCCGCCGTGCGTTCTGTGACATCACCAGCCACCAAATGCGTGAGCAAGAACCATGGCTACGATAAGACCCTGCTCGGGGTAGATGAATCCCTCAAGAAATTCGGCTTTGGTATGTACCTGACAACAATGATTGATAATATCAGTCTGAATGACATCCTTCTCACCGTGACTTACGCCGCACATGCAGATTACATCGACCTATTCCTCATCCACGACCCCATGTCCGACCGCACCCGACGCCTGGACACGTACAGGGCCCTGCAAGAAGCCCGGCAGGCGGGGAAGATTCGTTCTGTAGGCGTGTCAAACTAGTGCGTAAACATCATTACTATCTCGTCTGCCCTCCGCGCGGATTCCGATGCGCTCACAATCGCAAATCTCACGCAAATCTCACACTGCTTGATCAGCGGGATCCCACATATGGAAGAATTAGCCGCAGCAGGGTACGAGAAGCCGGCGGTAAACCAGATCGAGGTACATAGTCTTACGAACACTACAGCACACGCGTTGTTGGTGGCTGATGCAGATCTTCCTTCGCTGTCATTGTCAAGCTGCACCCGCTCTGCCAACAGAAGGACATCGTCGCCTACTGCGTGAAAAACGGCATCGCCGTCCAGGCATATTGCCCAATTCTCCGAGGGCAATTCGACGAGCCTGTTATTCAGGCTATCGCGCAGAAGGTGCGTGGCGGGCTCAGCCGGCAATACAAATTCCCCTCGATTTCGATTCAAAATCGAACACGTATTGGTATTAACTTGTTCCTCGTCTGCTTACATTACCATAGCACGCGCGCGACCCGGCGCAGATCCTCCTCCGCTGGTCCCTGCAAAAAGGGTATGTAATCGTAATTTTAAATGCCCTCCTCATATCTCATCTCATCTTGCCGACGTGGCTATGCCACACCGCAGGTACATCCCACTCCCCAAATCCGCCACGCCCGCGCGCATCCACTCCAACACACAGCTGTACGACTTTGCGCTCGACGCGGGGGACATGGCGGCGCTGGACGGCCTCGATGGGGGGAAGGCGGGTGGGATTAGCTGGAACCCTGTAGACTTCGTGGATCGTGCGGTGGCTTGATGCGTGGATTTTGAGATTGCACTGGATGTTGGATGTTGAGAACGTTGAGAATTGATTGGCAGGAGGGTTCGAGATCCGAAATTCAAGATTTGAGATTTGAGATTCGAGAGGCATGGACATGCTCGTGTGAGGGATCTCTTCTGTTCTTCATGGTTTGATCGAGTGGCTGTGAACATATGGTATATTGTTCCAGTGGTCCGGCATGTCCGATATTGTCAGAATCGTTGAAAGATCAATATACTAGGTAGCCTGCAGCCGCCACAGAGGCGAAGGCGAGCAAAGCAAGACGCAGATGCGGCAGCTGGTAGTAGACTTGGTACATAATGCACAATCTTTAGATCTGTATCTGCAGCATGCCTCAGTACATACATACAGGAACGGAAAACCTTGCGAGATGTACATAGTACGTAGGTGGCGTCAGATAAGTAATATGATAGATTACCATGCTGCAACAACATAGCCGTAACCCGCTATCTCCCCATGGGCCTGAATTGCCGGTGCTGAGCTGCCAATTTACAAGTTTTTTTAGTTTGATCTGCGGTACATACTTAGTTTGATCTGCGGTACATAGTTTGATCTGCGGTACATCTGGACCACGGGGAGAGCCGTGGACACAATTTCCGTGGCGGAAAACAGGAAATGAAGACTTTATTTTCATAGCCCAATGAACATCCCGCGAACTGTTTGGTATATTGTTTATATAGGTGCACTGTTGGCGTCTCTTGTAATATTACTTGCGCACTCAACGTGTCCTAACGCATTCCGAATTTTGATCTCGTGCTGACTGTTGAGGCGCGGAGCTCGACCAGTGAGGTCGACGCTTCGGGCAGAGTGTGTTCAATGGATGTCGTTGACAAAGGGGGCGTGGCGAACCCATGGGCAGTAATCGCGTCGCGTTTGGGACGATAGCCAGTATGTAGCGATCCAAAAGCATTTGGGTCCAAAACGACGTTGCTGAGCTGAGAGAGGGCGGTCATCGATCTCAAGAAGTCGACTCAGGCCCGCCATTCCATTGTCCCATTGGGCTGAAGAAATCGATCCCGTTGGCTACCGAGAGGCGCACAAGCCGGTCTTTCCCTTGCATGCGCAGCGAATGACTCCGAAACAGAGCGGAATTCAGCAGTGTCGTTACCAAGATGTCGGCTTGCGACTGAAGTAATTGCGGCCAAACAGGAGTACCAATATTGTGCGATGGATACTGGCGAGCAATTTTGCTACTGGTGCTTCCCTCATAATTCCCAGGTTCAAGTCCAGATTCAAGTCCCCTGCCAGTGTGAGGGAAGGACTGAAATTAGCGCAGCAAACAAAGAAGGAGTCAGCAGAGTTATGTCATTGTAACAAGGTGATATCAGCTTACCAAAACGCCCTTGCAGGCTCCTCGGCAAGTGAGGCAGCCTGATCTGCAATAAAATCTGAAGGTGAGTCCGAGACGGATCCTGGCATTCCGAGTATCAGTGACGAAGTGCTACATAATTCCAATGGTTCTATCTCGGAATCCAGGACCGCCGCTCCTTGGAATTTATGGATACTTTGCGCAGTTTGAAGGCCTTCCGTTCCGGATATCGATGGCGACGACCTCGGACGATTGCGTGTTGATTGCATAGTCATGAAGCTCGAACAAAAGTTGTGGGCCCCCGTAGATCCCTCAGGAGTGTAAGCCTGTCTTTCGGGGTTCCCGACAGCCGTACCGGACTCTGTGCAAGAGCGTCGTTTCGGTCGCTATCCACGACCAGTATGTCGAGTAAAGAAAGCAGCAGAAGACCGCTAGAGGACTAAACACGGAGGCTCAGTGCTTTTCAGTTGGAGTGAGGCGCTGCGATTGAATGATGAATGTCAAATGATCCTGTCACAAATAGAGTGGGAAAACCGCCACGTGCATATCGGGACCTCCGCTGCGCCGTCAGTGCAGGTTTACCCCGGGTTCAGTGCTCGTGCTTCCATACATCTGCTCATGCAGCCAGATTCTCTATCTGGTGCTCCAGATATCTCCGGTCAAGGTATATTTGGACTTTGACTGGCTTTGATGCATACTTACACTGGCATTGTCGCCCATACTCGCAGAGGCCAGCCCTACCCTCGATGACCCGTCGATAAAGGTTTGGTCAATCTACTTATCAGAGGCCGCTTTACATGACAAGGCGCTTGTGGAAAGCTGGTATGTGTAATTCATGCACAAATCATGCTGAATGATAGAACGGTGTTAACGGTGTTTGCCAAATCAGGACTCGAGATATGGATGGCATAATTATATTCGTGCGTCTCTACATTACTTCCACTCATAACTGCTCCATGTTTATGCATGGTGAATTTGACATCTCAGGCCGGACTGTTTTCAGCTATCGTAACCGCTATGATTGTGGAGAGCTACACTAACTTAATGCCGGATCCCAATGACAGGACGGTCGCACTTCTCCTTCAGATATCCATGCAACTGGGTGGAAACACTTCTGCGATTGCAGCTCCAATCATTGGAGCATTTCATCCTACGCCCTCTGCTCTACGAGTAAACATGTTCTGGTTTCTCAGCCTTTGTCTGGGATTGACGTGTGCTCTTGCAGCGACATTAGTCCAGCAATGGTGAGCATTATGATGCGGCATTCCCTTTGGCTTACGCTAATACAACTGGAACTACCAGGGCAAGGAACTATTTGCAAGCAATTGAAAAGCGCCCAGCACCTCAAGTGAAGGCACGCATACGCTCGTATCTCTACCAGGGCATCGACGAATTTGGAATGTCTGCCGTAGTCGAAGGCATACCAACCCTTCTCCACGGCTCTGTCTTCCTTTTCCTTGTTGGATTGGTCGATTTCCTCTATTCCATCAATTTCGCGGTTGCGTTGGTGGTCATATGCGCCGTTGCGACAGGCTTCGCTCTCTACACTACTATAACATGGCTGCCCATCATTAATCGCAAGTGCCCTTATCGCACCCCGCTTTCCGGGATATTTTGGCGTCTTTCCCAACTACTAGGCCTCCTCCGATTCCGGGAGAGGGGTGTATGGAAACGCGTCAAGGGTCGAATGTGGGAAGGCCAAGAAGCCTTAGCATGTGCTGATGTTCTCAGCCGAAACCGAAGGGACCTCCGGGCTCTCTCCTGGACGTTGGAATCTATAACAGACGACGCAAAACTGGCATCCTTCGCCGAGGGTATACCTGCATTTTGCTCCTCTGAAAATGGGAGAGACATCATGAGAAGAATCGCTGCGACCGAGGACATACAACTAATGTCTCGAATTACTTTGCTCCTGATGCAAAACCAGGAGAGGGAACACAGTGCAGCAACCAGGAGCATTATTTGCATGGACGCCATTTCTGCGATATGTGCTTTATGCGCGGACGACCCTTGGTCATTTCTGTGCCAATACGAATCTGATCTCCATCGCGCGATCATGCCTGCAACTATGTCCTGCGATGGGCAAGTAGCGAACGCTGCATTGGATGTTGCGCGACAGGTAGCCAAGCATATCCAGTGTTGCATTTTACTGCACGCGGACCGTGCCCAAGCGCATACTGCTGAAGCAGCCCGTATCCGGTCCACGATGATTGCGTGTGGACTCATGAAGTACGACCAACCCGAATTCGAGTGGGGCCTCATCATGCTCAAGCGTTGGCAGTCTCTGACACTTGTCATACACATGCTACCACAGCTCGCACGTTCACGTGGAGATCCGGTCGTGATTACATCTGCAGTTGGCGAATACACAAAATCGGTGTTTCTCTGCCCGGAATTTGTGGATACACTTTTGGGCTATTTTCGAGCCAGGCGGCTATTCAAGCTGCTTGAGGGGTGTAGCCGCGATGGTGTGGATCTTGTCAACAGCGAACATCATCGTGAATGCGTACTTGCGTGTCTGAAGGCTTGTTTCTACATGACCGAGATGCTGGAGTGGACTGCGTACCTACGGACCACCGGCATCAAGTTGCTTGCTCATTTCACCGATTCGACTTCGGATGCGGTGTCCAAGTATGCCATCTGCGTCACAGCGAGATTTTCCGCAGAGCTCCAGCGGAGAGTTTATTCATCCAGGGACTTTTCGGTTTTAAACAACATCATGTTTTTCTGCTCGAACACTCCGGACCGAAAGCTCCATCCCATCCCTACCTTTGACGACGGATCCCTCCCCGAAGCTATTCCGCATTATTTAGATGTGTCGGATAGTAGGATGACTCGGCTTTATGAAAAGCTATCACCTACAGAGCGCCTGGATCTGCAGCTCATTCACGGAGACGGAAGTAAAGCATTGGCGCTTTGCAGAGGCCAAGTTGCCATCTTCATACGTCTCTTGGAACGCCTAGGAAATTCGCATTCAAGTACTGTAGATGCTCTCAAGCTCGCCTATGACTCAATCGAGCCCATGAAGCCGTACTTGAATGCGAGATACTCTTGCCGAAGAGACCAAGCATGGCTGGTTCAGCTGTGCTTGGACTACACTCATCATCGGGGCACGCTGGATCGCTTTCAACCCCAGCGGTTCTGTATGGATGAACCCCTGCTGCGAGTCCTTGGCACCATAGGCGATCCAGAGACGATCGAGAAGGCGAAACAGGCTGTTCACACCTACCGCCTTGCTGCAAATGGGAAGTATCACACTGCAGCCGACGTGGCTTACGAACATGTGAGTCTCAAACCTTTTACGTTTAATACTCTCTATCCACCTATGTTAACCGGAATTACTTCAGCTGAGAGATGCAATTCCACTGCCAGCAATGGAAGATGATGAGATGGGGCGATTGGACCCCCTGTTGGGAGGGCACAGAGGCGGATCGCCAACACCTGATGTACTTGGGGACACGCGGCACGTCTTGTGGCATGCAGTCGCTGTGTCATCGGGGTGGATTGGTGTTGAAAATCAAGTGGAGCGGGATCAAGAATAGACAAACCTCACCAGTGTAATAGCTGCAGGGAATGAATCAGAGATACCGTCAAAGTGTTTAACGTTGTGGACATAGGTATAGTTTGCGCTGTCTTGGCCCACTCAACCCGAAGTGAACCCTAGAGATATTGCTGGCAAGTAGACAAATGCAAAAGTAGCGTGTATTATAATCCGGATGGGAAGCGAATTCTGTGTCATTGCGTGAGTCGTGATCTACAGGAGTAGTAGCTCGTCAGTGGCTGCCCAGGTCTTGAACTTGGAGAGGAGTCGGAAACTGATGATAAGGAGTAGATCCGACGATGGCAAGAAGGAGAAGAGTTCCAGTTGTCCTAATTTGCGTGGATCAGTTCCTCTGATGGGACTAACATGTGTTGCGTAATACTAATAGCCGGGACTCTCGCGCAGGCGCTTTCATCTGCTTGCATGCACTTCCTATGACCGTCGCCCCACGAGATTTATGCAACAGACGCAGATAATGCTGCCCGATATTCTCCCGAGAAATGACAGTCTTCCCGTTCATACAACGTTTTGCGGCTTTCCTAACAATTCATTGGCCGGTCGTCTCGAGTACATTCCGGGACGCCTTTGGAAATTGAGCGAAAGAGGCTGAGGACTGGGTACTGCACTCAAATTGATTTCCCGTGGCCATACCGCAGCTGACGTGTGGCGGGGCGCTGGCGGTGGAAATCTTCAAGGACGGTCTTCTTCTGGCAACGACCCGTTGAAAGACCTGGTTATTGAATGTTGATTAGTAAATGGCCAGCTGCCCGCAAGGCCGTCACGACTTCGCTTAATGCCTTAAGTTTGAGCTCCCCTACGCCGGCGGATATCCCGTTATGTCACCAACAGGCATAAGATCACCAGCAATCGTACTGCATGATGCATGAAGCCTTGACCAATAATAGCATGTTCAAGATGCAAATTCCAGAGCAGTATCATATTCGGCTCACAGAAAGCAAGGCGCGCTAATAGCCTCGGTTTGACCACGTTTGTTTGACATCTCCAATGTTTTCGTTAAGATAGCGTCCTCGATCCTGCCTCGCACAGATGTAAGTAGATGAAAATGTATGTTCGCTTTGTATAAGAACGTACCGCTGCCTTGATTCAAATTGAAACATTAACAAATTTGAAATACCGCTGCCCAGTCCAATCTGGACAGCTGCAGGGGAAAAACTGTCGATTTATGGGCCAAACTTCAGCTCAGCTTCACATCCACTCCTGCTGGTCCATCGTAAAGAGCCGTACGCGTAGTACATCGTCGCACGCGTCATCTGCCTCCTCCGAGCTCGCCCGACTCCGTGTGCCACAAAACCGACGGGCGCTTGTCCAACAGGGTGAGGTCATGTGTGGGCTACGTCATAACCCAGGCCCATGACGCCCCTCGCCCATGCCTCGCGTTTGTATAAAGTCTCGCCATCGCCGACGATCCCTTCTTCATCAACCGCCTTTCAACCACCTCCTTCACCCCCCAATATCCAGCATGTTGCGCACGCAAACTCTCCGCATGGCCCGCCCCATCGCCGCCCGGGCGATGGTACGGACGATCGCAACCCCGAGCGGCGTGCCCCCGCGCCCCGACCAGCCCAATACCCCGCCGCCTGTCACCCCCTCCCCAACTGGCTCGTCTTCTTCGTCGGGCTTGTACTGGGGTCTGGCGACGGCAGCGCTGGCGGGCGGTGCGTACTACTACTATGTGCGCCCGGACGACGTGGCGGCGCTGGAGGCGAGCGCGAAGCAACACGAGCAGGACTTCAAGGCGAAGGCAAGTGACGCGGCAGGCGCAGCGAAGGCAAGAGGGGAGGATGCCGTGCAGAGGGGAAAACTGGGATACAATGACGCCAAGGTACGTCAAAAGCGGATGATCTTGCATCCTGCTATTCTTATCTTGTTTCCCTTGTCTTTCCTCTGCACCGAGCTCATGCTGACGAACCTACTCAGTCCCAAGCCCAACGCGCCTATGATGACGCAGTCGACCGCGCAGAGGCCTCCGTCCACTCCGCCCAATCCAGGCTCGAGTCCGCCTCCGCCTCCACGCGCGCGCAGGCCCAGAAGGCGCTCGACGACGCCAAGAAGCAGGCCCGCGCGACGATCGATGACGCCAAGTCCAAGTACGCGGACGTGAAGCACCTCGCGGAAGACAAGTACGACCAGCTCGTGGGCGCTGCGCACTCGACTTTTGCGAGTGCCAAGGGCTCGGCGCAGGATAGTTACGTGTCTGCAAAGGAGACTGCGGAAGAGGCGAAGGCGCGCGCTGAGGCAGAGAAGAAGCGTGCGGAGGGCAAGTCTAGCAGCTGGTTCGGGTGGGGACAGAAGTAGGGGGAGACGACAAGGAAGCACATTCGAGATGTTGTGAAAGACAAGGCGGGCAAGGTGTAAAAGTGATCCCAAACATGGACAGTGTATATTATTGGTGTTTTTACAATGAAGGAATTGATATCTCTAGGGTTCCTGCGAATGTATAGAGATTCGGATTGCAATTGGAGGTTGTCGACACGCCGAGGACGGACTTCGAAATGTTGATTCGGCATCTTGGGCATTCGTACCACCACCACACCACCACCAGCCCTCTACGACTCGCTATTCAACCTGCATACCATGGCGCCTGGTTAAATTATGTACTCGAGATTCGTCGAGCGTACGATCTCAAAACGAAACGGTACACTCGCTCAACACTCACTAACTTAGGGGCTTTTTTGCCATTGCCGCAATGATTAGGTGCCTTTGAGACTAGCTCCATTCTATCGAAAGCCAGACAAGGTATCCGGAGTTTACGCAGGTTCGACCAACCATTGTCTGGCGTCTGCCTAGGGAGACTAACCCAACTGGAAGGAGCGACGCGATGGCTTCCCTGTATGCTGATGATGATGCACGTGTCTTTCGCTTTGGTTTTCGTTTTGTTGATTCAACGTGGCCTCTCCTGAAAAGCCTTTCGCCTTCACCCCCACCACGCATGCCATCTACTGGTCACTGCCCCATTACCAACCGAGGATCAGGAGCTCGGTCGGCGTCAAGATTTGGGAGCGGTTACTTGAAACAGCTTCGACAAATGTATCGAGTTATCATCATCAGGACAAGGTTCTGATCGCTTGCGGGCGAGGACAAGGACGAGAGCCGAACTCGGCAAAACTGACCCACGCCGCGCTTCCTGCGTGCCTGCTTGCTGTGAAAGCTGTAAACATAATGTCAGTCAAGGAAACACACACTGTCATTCTCAGGGTCGTTATCTGGATACCCTGTTGTCCTGTTGCCAGCATGAGGATCAGAAGCTCAGTCGACGTCCCGATTCGTCCTGAAAGACCTGCAGAAAAAGCCTAAATCCTGCCAGCTAACAGCTGACTCCGGGCACTGCCAACCAATGCAGGGTATTTATCAAATATCCCTAATTGCGCTCAATGACAATGCCGACAACCGAACTTGGTCAAACTGACCCACGGATAGGTCCCGGAGCGCTTACTTGCTGTGGACTGCCGCTGGGGACCGCTTGGTTACTAGTATGCCCTGCTGCTAGGGACTGTTTTTCTGTGAACGTGCTCCGGGTAAATACGCGAAATCTCCCATTCTTAACGTCGATAGCTTAATCCCCTCTAACTTCAAGACCTGGCCTACCCCTCGCAAGCAAAAAAACCTTCCACCTCGATTTTCATCGACTTCTGGCAATATCCCCCCGACCATCAACGACGCGCATAATGGCACGGGATCTGCTTCCCATCCGCATTCTGTTCCACGTCACGTTTGCATTCGTTTACCTGCCAATAATCGGGCTAGGGTTCACGTACGGTTTAAGCGGTATGGAAGGCAATTATAAGAGTGTCAGCGAAATTTCTTTCCACCTTTCCTTTATCAAAAACCACTTCGATGGTATCATAGGACTGGCTGCTTTGGGTGGCTTGGGGATCTTTCCGGCGTTGTAAGTGCATATTACTTCATTCGTTTGATTGTCTGTGATTAACCTGAGGCGGCAGAGATATCCTGACCATCTGGAGGAATGTTAACCAGCGGGTGTTCCTTGCCATAGAGATAATTGTCGTCGTCCTCATGCCACTATCCGTATGCCCCATCATCGTAGCGTGCATATGGACCATTTGGAGAGCTTGGATGACTACCCTTTCCGTCAATCACTGTTTCGTCGCCACGCCACCATGGTGGTGCAGTTTGATTGATGTAGTGGGGATCCCGGACGATCCCATTTCATCCGCACTCGTCATCGCAGCAACCTCCGCTATACTTGGGCTGAACGTAGCTTTCGTTTCGTACATCTGCATCGCTGCGGTCATGGATAAGCTCAGCGGCAATGGTTTCCTTCCCATATATCCGGGGGATTCGTCTCTATCTTCTCCCGGAACGGGGAGAAGGTGGTATCTTTTTGGAGCTCAGAGGACACCCACCGAGCGTACTGTGATGGTCAGCCACTGCGCAGAATATGTATTCCGGAATTCCGTCTTTCGAAAACACAAGTGCGTCTTGAACTTACGAATGCTGCCTGCATTTGTTGCGCTAATGACGTTCGGCAGGTTTGAACCTGCGGGATGGGCTATTTTCCGCGGTATCATAGCAGTATATGCTTGCATTGGTCTTGTGGTTTCCTCGGCTTATGCTGGTTTCACTCAATTTCAACTACACTCGAACACCATTTACACCCCAAAGGACACAATGTACACGGTAACGAGCTGTGTAGAGTTTGACCGTTTTTTAGCGTACTTTTCCGTGACTGCACTCACAGCAGACTTAGTAAGTGTCTTTTAATTGCTTATACTTCTGATTCTGACGCGGATAATCAAGATATCCTTCGATGCTTTTAACTCCACTATCATACCCCACACCAACCCGCCACCAGTGCTCTCCCCCAATGAGTCATTCAGCAGTCCGATGCCGGCAGTCTGGGCCACTTCTAGTCCCTATCCACCCACAAAGTTTGACCTTCAGTGGACCGGCGATTACTCTCTGGTGATGTGGGCATCATCAGCGCACAGCATTGCATTTATGAATAGCACACAAGTCAGCTTGACGAGCCCGTTGATTCTCGCCCCTTTCAAGGACTATACCATCTCGCTTATCTTGATCAAATACACACGCGGGGCTCTCATATTTCATTCATTTGCTCCTGGTGCGTACTTCCAATTCTCAGCGAGTTAGTGCTTTTTCATTCACACGGTGCAAACACAGATGTTATTACAAGTGTGGAAAGCAGATCCGGATCCAATGCATCGGTGGCAATATTCTCCTTCAATAACTTTTGTCAACAAATCCTTGCGCGAGATCTCAGTGCTCCATCTACCTTCTCATCAGTAGCTTATGTTCTTTCGGAAATTGGAGGCACATTGTCTTTTATCGATGGACTGTTCGCCCTCGTTTTTGGTCGCACGATCATGGCTATACTTTTCGGTCAGTCCTATTCTCCAGTCTTGTTTCCCTACAATCTTAGAATCTCCGCTGAATATTCTAAATATGCACTAGGATCTCGCATTATCTCGCCTTTCGGCCTATTAGGAATTGTCACTCGCAACTGCTTCAAGCGCCTGATCCATGAACAATACCCCCTTATGCTCGAGGATATTGACCGTGGTGGAATGGCAGCATATATCAGTGAGGTCGCTATTGATGCGGCCTTGATGCTAGATAAATCATCTTCCAAAGGACACATCAGCTCTGAAAGCTCATTCATCGGGGACGATGCGGGAGGGGCAGATAACATTAGCCTAAGGCGTCTGGAAACCGGTGGGAGTGCGAGCTACCTGCGATTGCCATATGTCGTTGAAGAGCTAGGATATTCGGATAGAAACACGCTTGTTGGAAGCCTAGCTGATTACAAGTAGCTGCGTTGTCGCCCATAGCCCTCAAGTTCTACTGCTATATGCATATTTTCTCGATGTACTTTGTATACTGAAGCGTCTTCGAAATCAAAAAAATTATCTTTCTATGAGTTTATGATGCATTTAATCCCTCCTCATTTGGCTGGGTTAACATCATATTCCGAAGGAGTCTGCGGAATCCCAGCGAATGTGTGGTGGATGCGGTCGCAAGTGGATTTGAACTGTGCACGCCGTGGCGAAGATGATGGCTGCGAAGTTCAATCAAGTGTATTTACAATATCCTGCCGTGATACCACCACCACCATCGGCCACTGACATTCGAAAATCAGACTATATACACTGGGCTTGCTAAGTCTTTAAGCCCAAGTCTGCGTGAAAGCTCAGGAGCGGTACATGTCGGTTGTATTTGACAGCGAAGCCGCCACCCTCAAGGGTCCGAAGAAATATCTGAAATGGGAACGCCGGCACATCAGCAATCGCCACTGCCGTGTACTGCATGTACTGAGCATTGTCGCCGCTCGACATTAGCCAAACCCTTGACACACGTTGATAGCTCAGGATCACTACTACTGTCTACAATTCCTGCGCTAATGACGTTTCGCAGTTTTGAACCTACAGGATAGGCTATCTTCCGCGGCATCATAGCAGTACTATACTCTTGGTGACAACATTTTCATTCAACCATTACTGCCAATTGATCCTCCAGCGAGGCCTAAGCCTAGCATCCACCATGCCGGCAGTCAACATTGCTTCGGACATTGGAGGCATGCTATCTTTTATTGATGCGGTCTTTGCCCTCGTATAAGTATTTGGGCGGGCGAGAGTGACGATACTTTTGGTCAGTCCTTAGTCCCATTCTCCAGTACTACCGTGACCGCCGCTCTGAGTATGCCTAAACTTAGCGTGAGCCAGGATTTGGCCAGGATCCAGAATTATTTCGCCTTTCGGGATGCTTGCGTATGGTCGCTCGCAATCGCTTCAAGCGCCTCATCCACGAACAATGTCCTTATATGCTCGGGGATATCGAACGTGATGGCGGCGTACATCATTGGCGCTGCATTAATATATAAATCATCTGCCAAAGGACGCACCAGCTCTGTCAATAGCTCAAGCATCGGGGATACAACGGGAGGAGAAGAACCCGTTGAGTTCAGGCAATTGCAGACGGGAAGCTAGCTGCGATTTTCACATGTTAGTATTGAGCTCGGATATTATGAGAACAACACAATTGCCTACAGAAAAGATGATGACAAGCAGTTGCGTTGTTTTCCCTTTCTCCGACTGCACGCTTTGCGAGGCCAATATGGCGGCGTGGCTGGCACCTAGCATGTTATATGCATGTATATTTTCTCGATGTGCGGAGGGCGAGTCTAGTAGCTGATTCGGGTGGGGACAGAAGTAGGTGGATGATGTGAATGGGGATACGACAAGGAAGGAGCACATTCAAGACGTCGCAGGAGGAAGCGGGCAAGATGTAAAAAGTGATTTGAAAGATGGACATTGGACAGTGTATATTATTCGTATTTTACAATGAAGGAATTGATATCTCAAGAGGTCCTGTGAATGTACAACGAGTCGGATTAATATTGCAATTGGAGGTCAAGCATGAGCGTTGCATCGGGTTGCATCTTTGAGCTCGCCGGGGTCGGACTTCAAAATGTCGATTCGCCCCTGTGCCGTGTCCTCCCACCACCTCCTCCAATCCAACATACTCAATATGCATAGCTTAGCGCCTGACGATGATTAGGTGCCTTTGAGACTAGCTCAAGTCTGCCGAAACGCACTCAACTGAAAGGACTCGGAATGATGCGATAGTTTCAGGTATGGCGATGCAGTTGACCCTCGCTTGCCTTTTTCCTTTCCCCTCAAGTTGCTGAGTCCTGACTCATCATGTGCTTTCTCCTGCAGACCTCTCACCCTCACTACCACTGACATGGGCATTATACACAGGTCATCCCCGAGAACAACATCTTGGTCGAGATTTGAGATTCGAAAACGGTGACTTGCTGAAAGACCGAAATTTCAAACACATCGAGGCTTAGAGTAGGCAATATATCTGGCCGATCAACAGCTGACTTCAGGGACAACCGCATGTCACTGCCAAGCGTTGCAATGTATGCATCAATGCCAGTACTTATCATCGCAGAGTCTAGAATGCATGTGTGAAGACATACATACGAGGACCCAAATCGGTCAAACTGACACACAGATTGGCTGCTGCACGCTAACTTGCTATGGACGACGTGGATATGCTGATAGTCAAATAAAGCTCCTCCCCATTATATCAGTCGATGCCAGATCCCCCCAACTTGAAGACCTGATCTGCCGCTCGCGAGCGAAAAAACCCTCCACCTCGATTTACGCCATATAATGGCACGAGATCTACTACCCATCCGCATTCTCTTCCACATTACTTTTGCATTCGTTTACCTGCCAGTAATCGGGCTAGGGTTCACGCACGGTTTAACCTTCATGGCAGGAAATGTTCTAAGTATTAGCGACACTCCCGTCCGCATCTCCTTTGTCAAAAACCACTTTAATGGCATCATATCCCTCGCTGCTTTGGTTGGTTTGGGGATCCTTACAGTGCTGTAAGCACATATGACTTCATACATTTAATCGCTCACCAGTAACCTGGAACGACAGAGATATTCTGACCATCTGGAGGAACATTGATCAGCGCATGCTCCTTGCCATCGAAATCTTTGTTGTCATCCTCATGCCACTATTTGTATGGCCCATCATTGTGGCATGCATAGGGACCATTTGGAACGATCAGTGGAATACCTTCCTCAGCAATCACTGTTCCGGCGCCACACTGTCATGGTTATGCAGTTGGATTGGTTCAGTGGGGTACCCGATTGATACCATTCCCTGTGCGCTCGTGATCGCCGCAGCTGTCGCAATACTTGGACTGAACGCAGCTTTCATTTTGTACATTTGCATCGCATTCGTCATGGACAAGCTCAACGGCAATGGTTTCCTGCCGATATATTCGGGAGTGTCCTCCCCATCTTCGCCCGGAACGGGGAAAAGGTGGTGCTTTTGTGGAACTTGGAGGACACCTACCGAGCGTGAGGCGGTGGTTAGCCACTGCGCAAAATATATATTCCGGAATTCGGTCTTTCGAAAGCACGCGTGCGTCCCAGACTCACGACTGCTGTCTGCATTTCTTACGCTAATGAGTTCGGCAGGTTTGAACCTACGGGATGGGCTATATTCCGCGGTATCATAGCAGTATATGCTTGCATCGGTCTTGTAATTTCCTCGGCTTATTCTGGCTATGCTCAGTTTCAACTCCACTCGAACATCGTTTACACTCCAAAGGACACAATGCTTGCGGTCGCGCAATGTACAAATTTTGAGCGGTTTTTTGGCTATTTTTCCGTGGCTGCATTCACAGCAGATTTAGTAAGTCCCCTTCAACTGCTGATAATTCTGATTCTAACGAGGATAATGAAGACATCCTTTGATGATTTTAACTCCACTATCAAGCCCAACGCAAACCCGCCACCAGTGCTCTCCCCCAATGAGTCATTCAGCAGTCCGATGCCGGAAGTCTGGGCCACTTCTGGTCCCTATCCACCCGCGGTATTTAACCTTCGGTGGACCGGCGATTACTCTCTAGTGATGTGGGCATCATCGGTGTTTAGCATTGGCCTTATGAACAGCACACAAGTCCAGATGACGAGGCCGTTGATTCTCGCCCCTTTCAAGGATTATACCATCTCGCTTATCTTCATCAGATACTCACGTGGGACGTCCATATTTCATTCATTTATTCCTGGTGCGTAATCCCAATTTCTAGTGTATCGGTGCTTATTCACATAGTGAAAATTGCACAGACATTATCACAAGCGTGGATAGCGGATCCAGATCCAATACATCGGTGGCAACATTTTCCTTCAATAACTTCTGTCAACAAATCCTTGAGCGAGACCTGAGCGCTCCTTCGAACTTCTCGTCAGTAGCTAATGCTCTTTCGGAAATCGGAGGCACACTATCTTTTATTGATGGCCTGTTCGCTCTCATTTTTGGTCGCACAATAACGGCTATACTTTTCGGTCAGTCCTATTCTCCAGTCCCACTTTCCTGCGCTTTTGGAACCTACACTGAGTATCCTGAATATGCACCAGGATCTCGCATTATCTCACCTTTTGGCTTGCTTGGAGTTGTCGCTCGCAAGAGCTTGAAGCGCCTGATCCATGAGCAATACCCACACATGCTTGAGGATATCGAATGTGGCGGAATGGCGGCATATGTCAGCGAGGTGGCTATCGACGCGGCCTTGATGCCAGATAAACCATCTTCCAAAGAATGCAGCAGCTTCCCCGAAAGCTCATTCATCGGGGAAGATGCGGGAGGGTGGGATACAATTGAGCTGAACCCTCGGCAGACGGGCAGCAGCGCAAGCTATCTGCGATTGCCATATGTTGTCGAGGAGCTTGGAGATTTAGAGAGGAACAGGCCTGTTGACAGATCCAAAGATAACAAGTAGCCACACTACCACCTCTTTCCCTTGAGCTTGAGCGCCATACACATACTTTCTCGATATACTTTAGACACTAAACAATCTTCCGAATCAATGTACTCCACCTGCTTTCCCAGTTTATTCCTCTTTACTGGGCTCGGCTCGGATCATGTTGTATACCTATGATCCTGCTTTTCGAAGGAGTTATAGTAAGTAGCTTGCTTCATCGAGCAAGGTTTAAAAGTAATTTGAAAGATGTACAGGTTATATTAATCGTACGCGTGTTTGTTGATATGTCTTTGAAACATTCTGTGAATATATGGTGAACTAGATTGCAAGTAGAGGTGGCAGTGATCATGATCATTCCACGACGGACTTCGAAATGCCACGTCGGCATCTGTCGGCATCTTTGGCATTCCCTCCAAATTCCAGTGGTCGCTTAAGGGTTAAGCCTTAATGAAGGATTAAGGCAATTAAGGCCTTAAATTAAGGCTTAACGGTTTCGCCCAAGATTCACAGCCCTTAATTAAGGCTTAACCATCAGAAGCACGTGATATGTAGATAGATTTTTGGAAAAAGGAAAATTTTGTAAACTATCTCACGCTCTCTGGAAATATTTCGAAAACTCGGTCAACAAGGGGAGTCACTACATTACTTATTGCAAGGCTTGTGTTGGCCACCACTTGGAAATTCTCGGCGGTGGCATTCTGGCAGCGACCATGAATCAACGCGCCTGCCGGCAATGGAGGTTTCTGACGAAGCTGTGTTGATGGCAGCACTTGCAGATATTGAGGAGGATGCAAGGTTAGATGCGGGGGCCATTGAGATTGACTCGGATGACGAGTTTTTGCAATAGTTACAACAATTTGAATAAAATTTCTATCATAGTCGGATTAAGGCTATTAAGCCCTTAAATTTGCCCTTAATTAAGGCCTCGTTAAGGGTTAAGGCTTAACGAAAACCAAAACCTCAATTAAGGGCTCTTAAGCGACCACTGCCAAATTCCCTCTGCCGTCGGCCGCAGCGTGTCCAGCACCATCCAACTTCCTCTAACTCGACAATTCAACTCAAATACCTTAGCGCTCGGCTATGTTCCACCCTTTTTCGCAAGGCTGTTCAGACTTGTTCAGACCGAAAAATTACTCTCGCTATGCAAATTTTCTGCTATCTCTTTCTCTGTGTGGGACCTGGGTGCTGCGATGATGAGGTGCTTTTGAGATTGGCACGATTCTGCCGAACTCCACCCGACTGTATTTGAGGACTCGGAGCGATGCGATCAAGATGCGATGGCTTTGAGTAAGCCACATGCACGTGTCTTTCGCTTTCCTTTTCCTTTCGCCCCGAAAGTTGCTGACTCACCGTGTCTCTCTTCTGCAGAGCTCGAGCTTTCTACCTTTGCTACCACCACCATGCTTTGTACGCACTGGTCATCCCCCGGGCCCACACCTTCGTCGAGATTTGGGATTCGAGAACGGTTACTTGCTAAAAGCCCGACACAACATCAACAGGCATAATCCGCCCGACCGGGCTCCAACAGCTGACTTTAGTACCAGCTCCAGCGCAACGCAGGCACCAATCCCAGTACTTCTCAGTATAATTAGAGTCCAGAATGCATGCGCGAAGACAAACCGGGAACCAAACTCGGTCAAACCGACCCACGGATTGGTTCCGGGGCGCTTGGATCTTGTGGAGAGTCACCAGGGACAGCTTGCTGTGGACATCCATTGAGTCAAATACACGCATTATCTCATTCCCAGCGTGTTTATCTGATCCCCCCAACTGCAAAACCCGACCTGCTGGCCGCCAGCGACAACCCTCCACTGCAATTTACACCGATTACTGGCAGTATCTCCCTGGCTATCACAACACGCATATGATGGCACGGAATCTACTCCCCATCCGCATTTTGTTCCACGCTACTTTTGCCTTCATTTACTTGCCTGTAGTCTTTCTAGCATTCAATTTGGGCGCGCGCTTTTCAGGCGAGACCTTTCACTACGCCAATATATTTGGGTTCGCTCCTTTGACAGGCTTAGTGATATTCGCTGCTTTGTAAGCCCAGATACCCTGATCTATTTTCTCGCTCACGATTGGCTTGATATGACAGAGATACCCTGACTATCCGCATGAAGGTCAACCCGCGCGCGTTCCTGGCCATCGAAATCCTTGTTGTGGTCCTTATGCCACTGTCCATGTGGCCCATCATCCTATCCTGCGCATACATCATTTGGTCTGGTTGGTTTTCGAACTTCTACACCGACAACTGTGGGAGCGCAGGCCCGCATTCGTGGACCTGCAAGTGGATTTATGGGCTGGGTTTGATATATGGAGATAATGTTACCTCTGCAGCCATCATTGCAGCAACTGTCTCGATCCTTGGGCTGTCAGCGGCTTTCGTGTCGTACATTTGCATACCCGCCGTCATGGACAAAGCCCGCGGCCGCAAATTCCTGCCCATATATCCGGGAGAGGCCTATCTGTCTTCGCCAGGACTGCGGACAAATTGCATCAGTAAAATCCTCGACCCGCTTATGGCCCGCTTATGGGCGCTTTTGGCTCCATAAGCAACTAAGTAAAAAAGTAGGTCCCCCTCACTTGATATCTGCTTGGGTGCCTCCTTGGGCAGCACTTGGTACTCAAGGGGCAGAAAGCAGTCAAGCTACACGAACACATGAAAGTTGCTGTGAAAACGGACTGTGTAGTAGTAGAATATTAATTACAAGTGTGTTCGAGATGTGCCAAGTGTGCAGAAGTATTGAGCGTGAAAAAGAAACTTGATTGAAAAAGCGTGTATAAGGCACAATAAGACGTACACTACGGAAAGGGATTCTAAGTAGAATATGTGCCAAGTTGTTCGAGATGTATCAAGCGTGCAGAAGTATTGAGCATGAAAAAGAAACTTGATTAAAAAAGCGGGTATAAGGCGCATTAGGAAGTAAGTCACAGAAAAGGGATTCCAAGTAAAATATGTGCCAAGTACCAAAGTGCCAAAGATTGAAGAGTGTCAGCTCAAAAGACACTGTAAGTCGTGAAGGGATTATAAGAGACTTACCACCGCACAGTATATGATGTCAAAAAGCGAAGCAAAAAGGTTTTCAGGCTGAAAGGCCAGCAAGCCACAAATGAGCATTAGAGCAAAAAAGAATCGTAAGGAGATTTAAGGAGTAAGAAAATGTGTAAGCACATCAAGTGCGATTCGTGAAAAGGAGGCATAAGACGTGTAAGTGAGCTAGGAAGTATGAAAGTCCGAAGGAAAGAGAATTCAAGCTGAATGTCCAAGTCCGAAGGAAAGAGAATTCAAGCCATACGTCCAAGTCCGAAGGAAAGAGATTTCAAGCCATATGACATGTCCGAGATAAGCAGGATAAGCGTGAAAAGTAAGGGAAGGCATGAAAAAGCAGGACAATAGCGAAAATGGAGATTCAATGGGGGGATTTAATACTGCATCATGATCAGCATCAGAATGAATCAGTTGGAATAGATACATACCTGCATCTCATCACGGCCATCCTCCTCATCCCCATTTTCGTACCCAGAGAAGGCCTGCCCGTTGTTGTTGTCGCCGTCGTCATAGCGGTCGCGTTTACCCGCCTGTGGGTTCTCCTGTTCATCGACATTGATGTACTCGGTATCTTCGTCCGCATCTTCGTCCTCATCGTCCTCACTGTCGTAGTTGAGCGGAATGCGAGCACGAGCACTCTGTGCGCCTTGGTGAATGGGCACGTCCTCCTCCTCGTGAGTCTGTGTTACACGGGAGAATTTACGGGCTTCTGTGATGATCCTGGCCAGATCAGACTTGCGAAGTTTTTGAATGGAGCTGAGATAGTCCTGGACGTCGTTGCCCCACAGTTCCTCGCTGAACGCGACACTCGCTACCACATGTTTGCCGGTGGAAGGGTTGAGGTCTGCGGTAATGAGGTGACCTGTCCTCGTCTTGTCGGCTTCGATGGTGGCTAAGGTGATGCGGCCATCAACGACATACTCCAAGGCACGTTCAACAGCGGCTGCAACAAGCGCCAGCGCGGGCCGGGGCTCTGGCTGAGGGGTACCAGGGTCTTCAGAGTTCGGGTACATACCCAAAATCCATGGTACATTCTTAATAGCTGATAGGTAGGCTGCGAAGCATTGAGTGATAAGCCCTGACTGGAAAGGGCGGCTCCATTTCTACAATATCACAAGTATTAGCGTCAGTTAGTCCTTTAATGATAGAAATAACGTGTGGGGATGGGTTAACTGCTTTTCCGTATGTAAACCGGTAGTCTGCGAGCAGCATTGTGCAACACTCGACACATTTGACATCGGAGTCGCGCTTTTGGGGGCACAAAGCTAGGTAGGCCAGGACGATTGCAACTGCAGAAGACCCCACAGGACCTCTAAACTGGTCCATGAGGCGCTGCGACACCTAAAGAACTGAATGAGATAACAAACAGAGCATTGAAAAAGACGTACCCTAGCAACAACTGCATCATCAGACGTGAAAGTGATACTTTCGTCCTCGAAATAGAAGCGGCAGACGACTCCGAGGACATCGGCTATCTTGTCAGGCCGGATCTTGAAGATTCGCGGCTGGGTGCCGGCCCACTTGATCATTGATGGGATGACACTGGCTTTCCAGATAGCACCCTCCTGGAAGCGTTCCGGAAGCCTCTCGTTCGCTCAGCGAGAGGCCTTGTTGCCCACAGTGGCAGGGATACCGGCCTCAATTTCTACTTTGTGCTAAACATAAGTCAGTGTGTGTAAGTAGACGAGATAAGAGAAGATAAGTCGTTCTCACCCCGCTTTCCAGCCTCTTTCCGTCTTTCACAGGGCTCTTCATCTTTGCCTCGTATTCCTCCCCTTGGGTCTCATCGCGCTCAGAGATGGCCCCGTTTTCCACGATGTCGTCGTGATCTACTCCAGATACTTTGATTCCACCGGACAGAGCAGAAGTTCGCGAGACGACCGAGGCGGGTGGGCGTGTAGCACTAGTGGCGCGAGAAGTGTCTGATTGACTGTTGACCAGTGAAGGGGTTGAAGTCATCTGCCAGCTGGACGGCCTGACGCCTTTGGGTACGCTGGCAGTCCAACTTGCAACATCATTGATGCCAGCGAAGCGGGGCTTGAGGTACTGATTGCTGAGGTTCCAGTAGAAGAGGGTAGTTTGGTCGAGGGTGAGGAGCGACATGTTAACAATCAAAATGTCGCATCCCAAAAAGGTCATAACACGTACCTGTCACCGGTCCGTCCAACACTAATTTTGATCTTATCTCGGGAAGGTTTCTGATGGGAAGGACGTACAGCAGGTGCGGTGGGAGCAACTGAAAGCTTCTTGACATCCCGATCTTTTTTCACCGGCTGCTCTTCCAATACCTCAACATCGCTGCTCTCTTGCTGGATCTTCGTGCTACCCTGCGCCCTCTTGCCTCCGCCTTCTTGCCTCTGCTTACCCTTCACCACCTTCGCCTTTTTCTTTGGTGGTGCCAGATCGGAATTGTCTGACTCGTATTGAGCTTGATTGGGGTTGAACGAGTGGGCATTTTGCAAGCCATCTTCTGAACGGGCATCTGGCTCTGGCGCCTGTGAATCGTCTTCTGTAACTGAGTCTTCGGCGTCAAGGATGGCTGCTTCGACCCGGGCCTTCTGCTGGCGAGAACGGCTATCACGAGAGTCGACGTGGGTGGCAGCAGCTCCTATGCTTGCACCAGTGACATCGGACCTAGAAGGTGCAGCTGCTGCAGGTGCACGGCGGGGATGGGGAGCAGCACCATCGTCGGAGCTGACATCGTCACCAGTCTTGACTGGAACCTTCGGAGGAGGCCTGACTCTGTAACCAATGGGCCGGCCACTGGGGTCAGTTGGACGAGCTGTTTCTGCGCCACGCGCCACGGACTTGGCAGCATTGGGGGCAGCGTCTTTGGACTGGTGGGGAGCGGGCTTTGACTTGGCAGCAGCAGCGCTGGCACCTTCAACACGGGCTGTAGTGTCAGACGGGGCGGGCTTCCTTTGGCGCTGTTGGATAGCTGGAGGGGGTGGAGGTGGCATCGCAGCGCTGTCCATCTCGGCAGCCTCTTGCGCGAAGAGGACCTCGAGGTCTGCAACAGACTGCGTCCGCTGCAGAGGGGCCTTGCGTTTCTGGGTCGTCTTCGCAAAAATGGGGGTTGTGTACGCGGCGTCCTCGGCACTCGCCATTGCTGTGACATCTTCAAGATGCTGAGCTTTGGCGACTTTGGCAGCAGCCAACTCGGATTTCCGCTCTTCCTTTGCAAGACGGTCTTCGGCAACCTGCTTGGAGCTTCGGCGAGTAGTCGTAGTGCCTGCAACAGCCAGCCCTAGATGCTTGCTGGCATTTTCGGCACGGGTTCGCATGATGTAGGATGAGAAGGTATGAGAGAGTATGAGTGGTGTGCAGCAAATGTGTATACGTGGTAGTGACAGAGAGTTGATGCTACATGGCAACTTTGTACTTGAGCAAAATTCCCACTCGTTTCGTTAAGTCTCGCGTGACCCTCCTGTCTTGTTCGCGTCCTGCCTGCGCTCCCTCAGCTTTTTCTTTTGTCTTTCAAAGCTAATATGCAACTCACCACCAACCTACGCATATGTCGTCAATATTTGCGTCGCAATCCTCGGGCTCGTGCACGCACAAATCCTCGTCCTCAGCCATGTTCCTTCCCAGACTGTGGTCGCACCTTCACAAACAATTCAGGACTTACGCAGCACATGCAGTTGCA
>KV417736.1:91949-102404 GCA_001630335.1 Athelia psychrophila
AGCGGACAAGACTCACGCATTAAGTGAAAATTTTCGCAACTTCCGCCGCCAACTATCGCATACATCCATTGCGCAGATGCTTCTCCCATTAAAAGAATCTTTTACAACACCCGAAGTCAATCGCTGCCCTGACGGCCATTTCCGTCGCACGCTGTATGGCGCAGGGCCGTATATCGCTGACTACCCAGAGCAATGTATGCTAACAGCCATTGTCCAAGGATGGTGCCCGAAGTAAGTATCTACTCTATATACCAGGTCGCGTCGAGACTGATTATTTATAATTAGATGTATGGCGCCAGGCAACGACCTCGAACAGGAGGCCATCAGTCGCACACAGAAACTTACGGATGAACTTGCTTCTTTTCACGAGCTTGGTGAATTATGGCGGAATTTCGGCATTGTCGGGGATATTGTGGTATGTGGAGTTCTCGATCAGCTCGCCGATTAACTGAAAAGACCAAAGCCCTTTACCTCTGAATTCCCGCGAGCTGATATTAGTGAACTGATCTCCCCCGACATCCTTCACCAACTCATTAAAGGGGTGTACAAGGACCATCTGGTCACCTGGGTCGAAGAGCTGATATACGCTACACATACAAAAGAAGAAGCTCAGAAGATTCTCGATGAGATTGATTATCGGTGAGTAGATCGAAACATTTGTAGACTTCTACTGAAATACCCTGCAGTATATCGCTCGCGGCGCCTTTCGCTGGGCTAAGGCGATTCCCCAAAGGTCGCGGGTTCAAACAATGGACGGGAGATGATACAAAGGCGTTGATGAAGGTCAGTCTCATTTATAATCGAGATATCAATAACAGAAGCTAATATAATACAGGTCTACTTGGCCGCCATTGAAGGCCTTGTCCCAGATCGTGTCGTGTGCGCGGTGCGCGCCTTTACTGACTTCTGTTATCTCGCGCGGCGCAACATTCATAACACAGAAAGCTTGAACAAGATGGATGAGGTCTTGGCAGAGTTCCACGAACACCGAAAGATTTTTATTGAACTAGGTATACGTGTTCACTTCAACTTACCGCGCCAACACTCCGGTCGCCATTGGACCAAACTTATTCGCGAATTCGGCGCACCCAACGGCCTCTGCTCATCAATCACAGAATCAAAACACATTAAGGCTGTGAAGAAGCCTTGGCGACGCTCGAGCCGCTACAGAGCGCTGCAGCAGATGTTATACACCAATCAACGCATGGATAAGCTCTCCGCCGCGCGTATCGACTTTGTACGCCGCGGCATGCTGGAGCCGCCGAAACGCTCTCGCCAGTCGGTCGCAGCCGACAAAGCAGGTATGGGGTATTACTTCTTAAATTATCTTGTATAGTACTCATCCTCCGTTCCAGTTGCCGCCCATACACTCAATTTAGACGACGGTGGGCCTGTTGAAGGCCGCGGTATCATCGCCGAGGTTCAATTAGCTCCCACCCTATCTTGTAAGTTCTTGCCGCCATGTACTGACAAATAAACAACTGACCATCATCTGCAGACCGCAACCTTGAAGTCAATGTTCTCGCGGATACCATCGCTCAACATGACATTGCTGACCTACTCCGCGACTTTCTCTTCCATGAACTCCATCCAAACGCAACCTCAGCTGGACCAAACACGCTCCCAGAGTTTAGCAATCGCGTCTCGGTGCACCCTTCTGCGCTTGCCTTCTTCCACGCGCCAAGTGATCTATGCGGCACGGAGGGAATATCTAGTGAGCGGATACGG
Source organism: Athelia psychrophila (assembly GCA_001630335.1). Classification (NCBI taxonomy): domain Eukaryota; kingdom Fungi; phylum Basidiomycota; class Agaricomycetes; order Atheliales; family Atheliaceae; genus Athelia; species Athelia psychrophila. The sequence goes on from KV417736.1 coordinate 93,678, forward strand.
GCAGTTCCTTCTTGGCAAGGAGGTGCTGGCCGTTATGATTGTGTATTTGTTGAGACAAATCCAGACGCGCCCGGCATGCTAGGGCTCGATGTCGCTCAAGTAAATGCATTCCTTTCCTTCACTCACAACTCAGAGCTATACCAATGCGCGCTCGTCTCGTGGTTCTCACGAATTGGGGAAAAACCGGATGACACCACGCATATGTGGATGCTACAAGGAGACTTCAATGACGAAGAAGAAGCAGAGCGCCATTGCGCTGTGATTTCAATAGATTCTATTCTTCGTGCCGCACATTTGATGCCCATATTCGGGACGGGCTTTACCTGCAAAGGCCTCACTCCCGCTCTTTCTCTCACCACAATATTCCGCGGGTGGTATGTTAACAAATATATTGACCACCATGCCTTTGAAATTGCTTTTTAGTTTACTGAACACTTTGATACATGGATTGCTTATTTCGCTTATTTATTCTTGAAAGAATTTACATTGTCTGGTCGCTTAATAGCTTTTCTCCATAATCAGTACTTATAATTACTTTACTTGACTAGTTTCTGGACTGCGCTTACATTTTACTTTGTCCTTTGCTTGCCTCGTGCCTTTTGCTTTTGCTTGCTGCACTTGGGGATGGTTGGCGAGGACAAAGTCAGTAAGCAAATAAGCATTTGGACCTACTTGGCGGGCTTACATGCCTTGAGCCACATAAGCGGCATATAAGACATTATAAGTAGCTCTAAGTGCGACTCAAGTGGCGGTGGGATTTTACTGATGTGGTACCTTGTGGGAACCCAGAGAACTCTGATCGAGCGGGCAGCGGTGGTTACTCACTGTGCAGACTACATATTCCAGCACTCAGTTTTTCGAAAGCACTCGTGGGTCTCAGGCTAGCTGTCTGAAGTTCTCACACGAATAACCTTTGGCAGGTTTGAACCTACGGGATGGGCTATCTTCCGCGGAATCATAGCAGTCTACTCTTGCATTGGGCTTGTGTTCTTCGCGGCTTATTCTAGCTACACCGAGGGACAACTACGCTCAACCGCCATAAGTTATGCCATAAAAGAAACGCTACTTGCGGTCTCGCAGTGCGAAAGTGTTGGTCTAGACTTTGGCCCAATTTCCGTCACTGCGTTCACGGCAGACTTGGTAAGTCTGCTTCACCGGCTTAAGATATTAATTCTGATGATTATAATCAAGGCATCCCTTGGTCGGTTTGGGTCCCCTACCACAACCCCCGCAGGCCCACCACCAGTGCTCTCCCCCAACGATTCATTCAACAGTCTAACACCGGAAGTTTGGGCCACTTCTGGTCCCTATCCACCCACGGTGTTTGACCTTCGGTGGACCGGCAATTACTCGTTGGTGGTGTGGATAACATCAGCCAAAAGCAAGGGCTTTATGAATAGCACACAAGTCCAATTGACGAGCCCATTGATTCTCGCCCCTTTCAAACAGTATACCTTGCCGCTCAATGTGATCAGGTACGAACTTGGCAGCTTAGAGTTCTTTTCATTTCGTCCTGGTACGTTGTTCTTAAACAATCGTTTCAGAGGTCACACTTGATACCAATTACGCAGACTACATCGGAATTGTGGATAGCGGATCTGAATCCAACACATCGACAGCATCTTTTTCATTCAATAATTACTGCCAACCAGTCGTCCAGCGAGATCTGAGTCCGCCATCCGTCATCTCGTCAGTGGTTACCGTTCTTTCGAGCATTGGAGGTTTGCTGTCCTCTATCGACGGAGCCTTTGCTCTCGTGTTTGGACGCGCGATTGCGGCTATCCTGTTCGGTAAGCTTTCATTTCTCCACTCTAACCCTCGGATTATGTTTATGCTTATTATGCGCCAGGAACCCGCATAATCTCTCCTTTCGGCCTGCTTGGCATGGTCAGCCGCAACCGCTTCAAGCGCCTGATCCATGAGCAATACCCGCGTATGCTTGAAGATATTGAACATGGCGGGATCGCGGCATATATCAGCGAGGTAGCCATCGACGCGGCCTTGATAGATACACCGCCTCCCAATGGGACAATCAGCTCGGCCGGAAGCTTCCGCATTGGGAATGAAGCAGGAGGGGGGGATCCAATTGAGCTCAGCCGTCTGCAGGCGGGCAGCAGCGCGAGCTACCTCCGTTTGTCGTCGGTCTACCATGCAGAGCTTGGAGATTTAGAGAGCATCAGTCTTGTTGACAGACCCACAGATAACGCGTAGTTACAATATCGCCTGTTGCCTTGAAGCTTGAAAGCCGAGCATACTTTCTCGATGACGACCATGCTGAGGAGGCATAAGAATATGTTGAACCCGAGCTGGTGGAACCCGTAGAATGTGTCCGGCGGACAGACGACGCCGTTGTTGCCCTTGTAGAAGCATGACCAGTGCTGCTGCAACTGCGCAACACAATTTAGATCTAGCTTATTTGCTGCCTGCTGCTGCCTATCCAATACCTATCAGTTTTGATTCGTAGGCCCTAATTCGTGGAGTCGCACCAGATCAGACAGCTTCCCGCTGTAAGCTTCGGTTCCTTGAGGGGCGCTGTTCCGAGACTTCCGGAGCTTCATTGCAGGAGTGTAAATGTATTGTCCAGTGTCATTATTGCTGTGTTGGGCAAGTAATCGCGATGGGCGAGAAGACTGGAGAAGTTCGAAAGTCAGTCAGGGGCTCCGGCCCGCGGGTTTGTAATTATCCGGAATGGGATTGTCTGCGACTTGCCAAATCCTACCGAAACGTCAACATAAAAATCAAATTTTCGGATCGACATGGATGAACCCCCCTCTCTAATTGCCTTATTTGGACGGAAATTCCCACGCCCCACGCCTCTCGTGTCTTCAAGAAATTTCCCTTGTCATCGGCGATCGCAGATTTCAACTGTACTTGCATTTACATTGTGATTTTGACGTGAAGTTTTTAGAGAAGTACTGAATCACACTTATCTGCAAGGAGAATATTGCATGAATACAGAACAGTTGTAAAATAGCTGTTTAAACTTTTTACCACGTGTGAGAACTTGAGTAAAATATGGGTGGATCATACTGTATCATTACGATCTGAGGTTCGGCCTGATTTCGTGTGACCGAGGAAATTGGTTAGTTCACATGTTCACATGTGCTTGTGACATTGGACGAACTTGCCTCTGGTTCAAAACAAGATCAAAAACGGCAATCTGCGCGGCTTTTTGGTGGCTCGGGCGAGGCTCGGGCGAAATTTTTGTCACAGAATATGTTCATTGCCTGGATTTTCGTGTGATAGTCACACGAAATAGGCTCAGTTCAGAAGGCCTTGGGACAGGTGACGAACTTCAGATCGTAATGATACAGTACTGTACAACTCCAAATGCCTAGAAAACACAATTTACAGTGCGAAATCACAAATTTGGCCAAGTTTTGGGTCCAAAAGACTCTCCAAACACGACTGCAGCCATGTTTTTTGGAGGTCGTATTTTCGGATTAAGGTCTTGGGACCCCCCCCTACCCTGTATCTCGGGATCTAAGTATTATTGAGCACCTCTTGACTCTTCTTCGACTTGACTTCAATATCGATGCACAGTTGGACTTCTCTTCTAGCTGCGATTCGCTTTCCTCTTGACCTCTCGGTGACACGGTCGATACATATGCAGTTTCGGACTTCGACGGCTCACCTTCGGTACAATGCCTATTCCCATTGTTGAACCCCAGACGATTGGTGGTGCTCACGACGTTCAGGCTTGCAGCGCCATTTGCTCCGTTCCCAGCTTCGTGATTAAAATTAAGTATAAACATGTCGGGGCTCTGGAAAGCTCATTTGCGCGGGATGACTGTAAATGCCTTCTTGGTTCTCATCCGTGACTGACATCGCTGCTTCTCTATACCCCAAGCCTCAAGGCTGTAAATGGGTGTCTAAACCTGAAGCAATTGATGATCGATGATAGGTGCTAGTCTTGATCGTCCAAACTTAAGCCCTTCCTAACGCGCTTCCTCAGCCAGAACGGCGTGCTGGCGTTTGGGAAATGGCCGCACTGGGGCTTACGGGCAGCTGTGCTGGTGAGCCGGGCGTATTGCGACTGCACGGGCCCTTGATATCTTAGCGATACTAGGGACGAGCAAGAGGAAACGCGGACGGGAGTTTGAGACGAAGACGAGCGCTGCGAAAGCGAGAGGTGCGTACGGTGCAAAAAAAAGGCTGGGGTTTAATGACTCTGAGATGTGTTGGAGTTATTTATGCCATTCTGCCCTTCCTTCCATCTTCTTTCCCTGTCCTCGATGAACTCCATCCTGATGATCATTCTCACAGGCCCAAGCCCAATGCGCGTACGACGACGCCGTCTCCTGCGCAGACATCTCCGTTCGCTCCGGCCATTTAAGCTCGAGTCCACCTATCCTACACGAGCGCACAGGCAGGCGCTCGACGACGCCACAAAGCAAGCCCGCGGGGTGCTCGACGATGCCAAGTCCAACTACGCGGATGCGAAGCACGTCGCTGCCAATAGAGTGTATTCGCTACGAAATAAATCGAGTTTGAATCAAGCTTTCACTTACGTTTGACATCACAACTGAATTGAAACTGAATTGAGTGGAGCGTGAAAACTAGATTCAAACTAGATTCAAACTTGATTTATTTCATAGCGAATACACTCTAATAAGTACAACCAGTTCCTGGGCTCTTCGTAACTGAGGTTCGTGAATACCAAGGACTCTGCGCAGGATGCAAAGGCCCACCGAGGGAGATTGTGCAAGGGTCGAAGGCGCCCGCCGAGGCAGAGAAGCGGACCGACAATACGTGTGTTATGTACTGACTAACATATATTTACGATGAAATCAAAGAAGCAGTCTCCCATCTACATACATAAAAGTGTCCCACAACAGCTAGCTCACTGACCATGTAGAAATTAACGTTGACAGCTTGATGGAACTGTCGCTAGGGGCAGCATGCTGTGGACATTGTTTGAGTTAAATACACGCATTCTCTCATTCTCAGTGCTGAATCTGAACCCCCTCCGACTTTCCGACTTGACCAGCCGCTGGAAAGTGCAAAACCTTTCAACTCGATTTTCACCGACTTCTGGCAATATCCCCCTGGCCATCACGACGCGCATAATGGCACGGGATCTGCTTCCCATCCGCATTCTGTTTCACGTCACGTTTGCATTCGTTTACTTGCCAATAATCGGGCTAGGGTTCACGTACGGTTTAACCTTGATGGCAGGGAATGTTCTAAGTATTAGCGACACTCCTGTCTACATTTCCTTTGTCAAAAACCACTTTGATGGTATCATAGCGCTCGTGGCTTTGGTTGGCCTGGGGATCTTTGCGGCGTTGTAAGCGCATATTACCTCATTCATTTGATTGTTGGAATTAACCTGAGCCGGTAGGGATATCCTGACCATCTGGAGGAATGTTGACCAGCGCGTGTTCCTTGCCATCGAAATATTCGTTGTCGTCATCATGCCCCTATCTGTATGGCCCATCATCGTGGCATGCATACATATCATTTGGACTGATTGGTGGAATACCTTATTCAGCCATCACTGTTCCGCCGCCACACTGTCATGGTTCTGCAGTTTGATTAATTCAGTGGGGTGGCCGGCCGATACCACTTCCTCTGCGCTTGTCATCGCAGCAACCACCGCCATCCTTGGGCTAAACGCAGCTTTCGTGTTGTACATCTGCATCGCAGCCTTCATGGACAAGCTCAGCGGCAATGTTTTCCTTCCCATATATCTGGAGGATTCATCTCTATCTTCTCCTGAAACGGGAAGAAGCTGGTACCTTTTTGGAGCCCAGAGGACACCTGCCGAGCGGGCGGCGATGGTTAGCCACTGTGCAAAATATATATTCCGGAAATCGATCTTTCGAAAGCACGCGTGCGTCTTAGGCTCATGACCGGTGTCTGCATTTCTTGCGCTAATGACGTTCGGCAGGTTTGAACCCGCAGGATGGGCTATTTTTCGCGGTATCATAGCGGTATACGCCTGCATATGTCTTGTGGTGTCGTCGGCTTATTCTGGCTATACCCAGTATCAACTACACTCGGACATTAGATATACCCCAAAGGACACAATGCTGGTCCCGCAATGTGCAGATTATGAGCGTTTTTTTGGCTATTTTTCCGTGACTGCATTCACAGCAAACTTAGTAAGTCTCCTTCAACTGCTTATAATTCTGATTCTTACGAGGATAATGAAGACATCCTTCGATGATTTTAGCTCTACTATCATACCCCACGCAAACCCGCCACCAGTGCTCTCCCCCAATGAGTCATTCAGCAATCCGAGGCCGGAAGTCTGGGCCACTTCTGGTCCCTATCCACCCACGGTGTTTGACCTTCGCTGGACCGGCGATTACTCTCTGGTGATGTGGGTATCTTCGGCGCTCAGCATTGGCTTCATGAATAGCACACAAGTCCAGTTGACGAGGCCGTTGATTCTTGCCCCTTTCAAGGACTACACCATCTCGCTTATCTTCGTCAGATACTCACGTGGGACTGCCATATTTCATTCATTCATTCCTGGTGCGTACTCCCAATTTCCAGTGTGTTAGTGCTTATTCGCATAACGCAAATTACAAAGACATTATTACAAGTGTGGATAGCGGATCCAGATCCAATACATCGGTGGCAACATTTTCCTTCAATAACTTCTGTCAGCAAATACTTGAGCGAGACCTGAGCGCTCCTTCAACTTTCTCGTCAGTAGCTAATGCTCTTTCGGAAATCGGCGGCACACTGTCTTTTATCGATGGCCTGTTCGCTCTCATTTTTGGTCGTACAATAGCGGCTATACTTTTCGGTCAGTCCTATTTGCCATTCCTGCTTCCCTACACTCTTGAAACCCAAGCTGAATATTCTGAATATGCACTAGGATCTCGCATTATCTCGCCTTTTGGCTTCCTTGGAATTGTCGCCCGCAACCGCTTGAAGCGCCTGATCCATGAACAATACCCGCGCATGCTCGAGGATATCGAACGTGGTGGAATGGCGGCGTATATCAGTGAGGTCGCTATTGATACGGCCTTGATGCCAGATAAAACATCTTCCAAAAGTCGCATCAGCTCCTCCGAAAGCTCATTCGTCGGGGACGATGCGGGAGATAACATTGGCCTAAGGTGTCTGGATACTGGCAGCAGCGCGAGCTATCTGCGATTGCCATACATCGTCGAAGAGCTCGAATATTCAGATAGAAATACGCTTATTGCAAGCCAAACGGATCACAAGTAGCCGAATTGTCACTGCTATATGCATGCATATTTTCTCGATGTAATTTTCATAATACAGCATCTCCGGAATGAAATATCTATATTTCTGGGAGTTTATGCTGCATTTAATCCCTCCTGTATCATTCAACGAGCTCTCAGTGCTCATCACTGTCGTGTCTCTGCAGTGGCAGAGCGGAAGTGCTGGACAGATTGACCGGATTCACGCGGACGGCTGGTGCATCGCAGAAACAAACCATCACAATAAAACCAGCATTATATTAACTTTATAGTATCGACCTAGACATTGCAGTGATACAATCTGAGCTACAGACAAGCTATCTTTGATACACACTAGCAAAGACATCGTCGACGTTCACCGGAGCGTACATCGCTTCAATGTCATCTTTGTATTTCTCGACGACTGCTCTGCGACTAGACAAGCGAGAGAAACCGTCAGGACGGGTGTCTCGTATAGGTCCTAGAAACCAAGAACCTGACACCACCTTTCCGAGTGCGAATGAGGCCGTTGGCGGGCACCACCTTGATCATGTTCACATCGGTGATACGCTCGTGGAGGTCCCTCGTTCCAATCAGCACTGCACTGGGATTGACGTGATGTCGAAAGGACAAGACAATCTCAAAAGGTAGCCTGGAACTCCGGGATGCGCTGCAGAACCTTGGATCTGAGGGCATCGGTGTCCTCCTCAGCATCTCTGCCTTCGACGAGCAAAGCCGGGAAAGGACGTTTGTCTCCTCTTGCCAACGAAGTCAGGGCACGTTGTACGGGGGAGACCCAGCGGGTCGCCCCCTCGGGAGGCACAGTGGAGAGGGGAAGGATGTCGTATTGCCGTCTGACCTGTCTATCTATACGCTATGCTATAGATGCCGTTCCCTGAGCCTCGCTGCTGCCTCGCTGCCTCGCGCCACCGCACGTGCATAGCATGAGCATAGCTCACTGCTACAACGTCTCACATACATTCTCCTAGATAGTTCTGTAAGGCAACAGTAAGCGAAACCGAAAACGTCACAAATGCAAGCGAAACATACTTGGTGTCGATCTTCGCTCCCAGGAGCTCTCCAGCCATTCAACGTCTCTGTCCCTGAAAATATACTTCCCGTGTAGCATCTTCTCGAAGAGGTCTCCGCTGTGCCAGCCTCCATCGGCGTCGCAAAGCGATGGGTGCGGCAGGTCAGGCGAGCCAGGAAGAATACGGATAGGGGTGCTCACCGTACCGTATACGGTTACGACCGTAAATTCCGGCAATCAAACAAAACCCTGTCTACTCCAGCGATCCCGTTGCCTCCCGTTCCCCATCAGACTCAGAGGCGCTCAAACGCTCAAGGCCACCACAACCGTTGCCAGCACTATTCAGCTGCAGGAACACCCTGGAACGCCCAATTAAGCAGCATGAATCCATTTCGACCAATAGAAATGCTCGCCGGCTGACAGAACGGCACCGAGGTAGAATAAAGATATGCACACGCAGCTCGGCCCTTCTGATCGAGGCTTTACAAACCAGAGCCCACTGGTATCCGAATCCCCCTCACCTCTAAGACCTAA
>KV417737.1:16312-28701 GCA_001630335.1 Athelia psychrophila
ACCCATCGCTCAGTGTGGTTTTACAGTCTCCTCAAAGACACGGCAGGGCCTATAGTGCGCGCCACCCTCCGATCCTTGATAGACGATCGCGAAAAGCGCAGCCAAGACGACGTCACCCTGATTGGGCCGCCCAGCTCGAATGACGAACCAGAAAGCGAAATGGACAAATAATATGCCGACTTTAACGCGGCCAGGCTTTCTGCAATCACCAACGGGTCTCTGCTTCTGCACAGATGCACCGCCGAGGACAGCGAATGGAGATTCGGTTGCCGCGTGACACTCCGTGGCCCCGAGAATGGGCCAGAAGTAAGGAGGACAACCCTGGGTGGTACGTTGTGTCCCACGGCCCTATCGTCATGGTACAGACCAGCGCCCTCTCCATTTTACCGCACGCAACTTCTGGCCGCATGAACGCTCGTCGCTTCTGGCGATTGACGATGGTGACTGTTCGTATCACCGAATCAGCGGAATACGTTATTCCTGGCATCGATTACGGTGCCTTGATGCACGGGATCGACACTTGGGAGGACCTCCCAATGAGCTCATTTTTCATGTCTGCGGAGGAGGAGGTGGATTTGGAATCATTGGGCGGGGAGGAACAAGTGAGACAGGCCATATTGAATCAAAAACACTTCTGGGTATGGCTTAGCCCCGACCGGTAAATGTCTCCTCCACTTCGAAATTGCCGTCCCCATTCATGCTTTCTACATCGCAGTTTCCCATCGCAGCCAAATTCGCGTATCAATTCATGCCCGATACTCGTCGATGCTGCATCACCATCGCTTGCCAGTGCTCACAAACTCTCGTCAGTGGAGGGTGTACCTCAGGAGCTCCTGGTACTCATCAGCGCGCAACTCCCGCTTCCCGCCTTTCTGTCCTTCGCCTCTGTGTCTCGCCATCTCCGCTACAAACTTCTCGGCACGGGCTCGAACCGGGATGCATTCGCGCGGGCGTGGATTGCACATAGCGCGCCTTGGTATCTCCCTCTTCCCCTTCACCCATCTCTAAAAGGGGCCTGGAAGAAATCCAATTACCGCAAGCAGGAGGACGAGGACTTTTCCCGTCCTAAAAGCGGTATCGCCGCCATGGACTGGGATTATCTTCGCCGATGTCTGGCCAGTGGATCGATGAGAAACAGAAAACGCATTTGGAAAGTCGCGGAGCAGTTGGAGAAGAAAGCAGACGAGCTTGAGATCTAATCGAGATTGGGCATTTTCTTTGGCTTGCTACTAATCTGATATCTAAGACGGAGCGATCCAGATTCGAGTTTGAATTTGTCTATTCCAATCGCCGTACGCGTGCGTTTCTTTCCTTCTTTCCGTCTACTTTTTTGCCTTGTCTCTGCTGGGCGTGCAAAACTTCTTACTGTCAGTACCGCCCATGTTTACCGTGCGAAATGGTTAGCCTAAGATATTCTGTCCTTCTTGCAATCCCTGACTGGCCAGAATACGACCCTTTTTATTACCTGCACATATGCCTGACAGGTGCGCCTCGCGGTGCTCATTTGTGGAATATATATACAATTAAAAAGAGTCAATCTCAAGAGTCAAGCCTACGCTTGACAACAATTCAACAATTCGAATATATGATATGGAGGATTCACCTAGATCTGGTACGAGCTCGATGGGTACCGGTTCCTCTCATACAAAGCGCAATTTCCAATTAGGATGAGCATTCCAAAACCAAGCCAAGGCGAGTACTACGCGAGAGAGATACAGCATACGCCATCTCCTTGACTTCTCTCGATCGCAATTCGCTACCCTTCGTCCCATCAGCGACGACCTAACCTCGTTCCTTGATCTCCCTCCCCGCCATCCCTCCACAGCGCGCCGTCGCCAATATTCCCTGCAGTCAGAATCGGAGTCCAATATACATGCAACGTCTGCGGTGATATTCATTCTTCGGCCCTTGGTTCCCATCAAGGTTTGTCCCAGCCGAGTAGATCTGAGGAACAGTGTGTGAAAGAAAAGAAGTGCGAAAAGAAAATGACATATGCTGTATCAGTTCAGATGATATCAGTAAAATGCCAAGTGGTATAATTGCATGACCTACCTGATGCCGACAGAGTTTTCATGAAAATAAAATAAAATCACAGGAATAGAGTGTACATATCTGCTGTGATATTTATCGACCCAGAAAGGAAAGTTTCCTTACGTTTCTGCAATCCGATTGGCTGAGAGCTAACAAAAAATATTCACCAGATACACTCTAATGACAACAAACGGATGGATGGGTTCCCACGTAATGATACTTAGCGCCATCCAGAGTGTATTCGAAACCACTTTTTTGCTAGTGGTTTCGAAAATACTCTAATATGAGGATGACCGGAATACATGCCGTGCCAAACATGGCCATTATGGTTATCGAGGACGCTACTAATTCTGCATCTGGGTCCGTGAGGATCGTGGTAAATACGAACCCACTCGTGCTCCACATCACAGGTATGACTGTTGGGCTTCAATAGACACACAACACAGAAGCCTGACCGGGTCTTACCTATAATAAGGAAGTATGGATATACGGGGTGTAGTAGAGTATTATCTAAAGATACTATTAGTTAGGCCTTGGAAAGCGGGAAGGATTTGACGCACTCTTGACGAAATCAAATGTCGGACGGGATATGTCCGTGCGAAAGACCCACTGAGTCCAAGGCAGACTCTCCTCGGCTTCATACAGGCCAAGGCAATACAAGCTTAAGAGTGAATCAATTTGGGTGCATGTTCGACATAGCTTGGGCGAGCGTACATGACAGCGGCGAAGAGGCCCCCAGCCCAATCCAAGTTTCCTGCGGTGACAGACTGGCCCTTCGCAGAGTATACGGCTTTCGGGATGCCCAAGCCCAGGAGAACAACGATATTCAACAGGCGGTAAGGGGTGACGGGTAACCTGAGAGGAAGAGGTCGATCATGGATGGATACGGAAGTGGTGGAATGAGAGGGAAGTGGGGGATAGCTGTCAGAGAACAACCGTCAAGGTCTAGTGAGGATGAAAGAGGATGCGATTGGCAAGTAAAGCGTAAGGAACAATGGTACTAACTATACTACTATATATACTATTCTAGAGTCCGGGTATGAGTCAAGCCGAGTCGTACATGTGTAATGCGTGAGGCGGAATGCGTAGTAAGCGCAGTAGCGATAGATAAGCAATCTGGAATATGGTAGAAGCGAACGAAGCATGGATCAAAGCGTGTAAGTAATGTAAAATAGATGAAATGGGAAAATGAAAGAATGTTCTCTGACACCATCCCCCCTTCTAGGTTCTCTCGTCCTCGTGAGACCTGGGTGCGAACAAGCTAGAATAATCTGGTGTATCGTTGGGATATAATTCGGGGTTTGGTTGCCATGGAATACGGTTGAAGAAGTCTGCAGAGACATGGAAATGACTATTGGGTCGTTCTGAAGGATCGGAAACTTCAATTCGGTTGACTTGAACACCGGTCACGGGGTCGCGGACTATAAGTTTGACTGTTTGCTTTGTCTTTGGGCGATTCCATTCATCGGTTTTAGCACGTTCTAGGCGAGATACAGAGATGACATCGTGGATCTTATAAGTTGAAGGGAATCGAATCCGATAAGCGAGATTTCCAATCTTTTCGGTGATCCTGAAAGGTCCAACACGTTTCCAATCGAGTTTCTTGCTAGGACGTTGAGTGTGAAGATTCTCGGCATCAATCCAGACCATATCTCCAACTTCGAAGGTCTCGGGTCGATGTTTCCTGTCATAGTATTTTTTCATTTCATCGGCTGCGTGTTTAAGAGCGGCTTCTGTCTCAAGTTTGACTTCGTTCATTTTTTCGACCATGCTGTTGGCTGACTTGATTCTTGGATCACTAGCGCTAACGCCGTCATCAGGTTCCGACCTTGTACGTGTTGGTCCTGAGTCTAGGCGAGGCTGTCTGCCATGTGCCATCTCAAAGGACGTCCACGAGGTCCCTGGGTGAATCCGGGAATTCCAAGAGAATACTGCGATGGGAAGCCAATCAAGCCAATCGTTCTGGTAGAAGTTGCAATACATGCGTAGATAGATTTCCAGTTCTTGATTGACTCGTTCGGTCTGTCCATCTGATTGAGCATGGAAGGCGGTAGAGGGTGACGTTTTGATTTTAAGGAGTCGGTTCAGTTCTCGAGTGAACTCAGCAACGAATTGGGGTCCTCGATCTGATATGATCCGGTTAGGTAATCCTTCGTATTGCCAAGCTCCTTCTAAAAATAGTTTCGCTGTGCCTTCTGCCGTAATCTTGTCTGTGCATGATACCGAGAATAGGAGTTTGCTGTGCTTATCGATAATGTTGAGAACTGCTGTTTTGCCGTGTGATTCGGGTAAACCGACAACGAAGTCGATTGTGATTGTGTCCCATGGTTCTTTGGCTATCTCCGTAGGCTGGAGTTCACCAACAGGTTGTTTCCTGATAGGTTTGGATTTTGGGCAAGGTTCACAGCCGTCGACGTAAGAGTTGACGTCATGAGTCATTCCGGGCCACCACCAGTCACGTTGTATGAATTCGCGAGTGCGGAGTTGTCCTGGATGACCTGACATGGGTGTGTCGTGACATAATGAAATGATTTTCCTTTTGATCTCTCTGTCTCGTGGTACTACAACTAAGCCATTTCTCGTGATGAGGCCATCTTCCTTCTTCCATTCCGCCATGTCGTTTGCCTGGTTGATTTTGGAGTGAGATGCTTGTTCGAGAGCAATGATCGTTTTTCTATCGTAATCGGCTTTGCTAGCTTTGATTTCTTTGACAATATGGTCGCCACTAGTTCCTAAAACCATTCCATGCAGTGCTCTGAGTTGTGCGAATCTGTGCGTAAGAGGTTCACCGCTTGGGCCGTTATCTCCGTCCATCATTTCCGTTCTGTGAATGACAAATTTGTGTGGAAGGACGATTTGATCGGTATTATCGGATTCTACCTCCCCTTTCAGGTCCGGTCGTCTCGACAGGGCGTCTGCTTGTGCCATAGTAGAGCCTTTTCGGTAGTGAAGGGTAAAATCAAAATCAGACAACTTTGTCGCCCAGTTTGCCTGTCGTCTGTTTAGATCCTGCTTTGTCATGAAGTATTGCAGGTTCTTGTGGTCGGACCAGATGTCGAATTCGAATCCTTGAACGAAGTGACGATATTCGGATAATGCTCGCATGATTGCTAGCAGTTCTCTGTCATGTACGGGGTAGTTACGTTCGATTTCGTTAAATGACTTGGAAAGGAAAGCAATGGGTTTATAAACACCGTCTTGCTCTTGGGAAAGCACTGCTCCGGAGGCGTATAGACATGCATCGGCTTCAATACGGAATTTGCCATCGTCACGTGCCATCGAGAGAATGGGCGCGTTGCAAATCCGTTCTTTGAGTCCATCAAAGGCCTTTTGGCATTCGTCTGACCACACGAATTTGGTGTCTTTCTTTGTTAAGTCATACAGGGGTCTGGCGATGCGCGAGAAGTCTTTGACAAATCTTCGGTAGAAGTTGAGGAAGCCAGTGAATTCTTGTACATGAACGAGTTTTGTGGGGGTAGGCCATTCGAGGATTGCCGCGACTTTGACAGGGTCTACGCTGATCTGGTTCTCGCTGACTATGATGCCAAGGAATTCTATTACTCGTTTATCGAATTCACATTTGTCCTGGTTGAGATATAGGTCGTGTTCGGCCAGGAGTCTCATGACTTCAATCGAGGTTGTCATGTGTGTTTCATCGTCTTGTGAGTAAATGACAATGTCGTCCATGTAGATTACGACTTTTCCGTCTCGGATCAGGATCCGGAAGATGGAATTCATCATTGTTTGGAACGTGGCTGGGGAGTTGCATAGACCGAAGAACATGACTAATGGTTCGAAGAGTCCTCGTTTTGTCAGGAATGCACATTTCTCTTGATCGCCATCTTTGATGAGGACGTTGTTGAACCCTTTTCGTACATCGGCCTTTGTGAATCGTTTGGCTCCGTACAGGCGATCAATGGTTTCGGAGATAAGTGGAAGTGGAGTCCGGTTCTTCTTTGTCAGGGCGTTGAGCTTCCGGTAGTCTTGGACCGGTCGGAGCTTTCCGTCTTTCTTTTTGACAAAGAAGAAAGGTGAGGCCCAAGGAGACTTGCTTTCTCGGATTTTTCCGGTACGAAGATTCTCTTCGATGAATTCATCAAGAGCGACCGTTTCTTCGTTAGTAAGCGGAAATAGCTTTTGATCCGTCCAAGGTTCTGCTCCGGGAAGTAGTTCGATTTTGTGATCCCACTTCCGCGTTGGAGGCATATTCTCGAATTTGACGTTGTCGAAGACATGTCTGAATTCATGGAGGTACTCGGGTACAATTTCCTCGAATGTCTTCTTTCGTTGTTTCACATTGTGTGCTGCGTGGATGTCGACGGACTTCTTGAGTGCTCGGAGACAGACTTTTTCTTCTTCCGTGAATAACCTTCGCATCTTGATCTCTTCACGCGTGATGTCTTTGGAATAAAGCACATCACCGGCCTCAAGATCGTCGAAGCTAAGTTTTTCCGGATCATCGTCTTCTTCGAACTCTTTGTCGTAGTCATTTCCGTACTCATCGGTGTCATCATCGTCATCGTGTATTAACTTCGGGAGTATTTCTTCATCTTCGTCTTCCGCATCTTCTACATACGCCTTCTTCCTTTGCGTCTTTTCCGCGGCCTTCTCTTCAGCCTTTCGTACTCTATATGCTTTTTGCTTTAAAGCTCTCTTCTTCTTGTACTCGTGTCCGCATCCGTTCCGAGGGCATCTAGACATCTTGATCTCGCCAGTAATCCAGTTGACGTCTGGGTTATGCTTCTTAAGCCAGTCGTGACCAATGAACATTTGGTCTTGACCGAGTGAGGTAACATAGAGTCTCATGATTTCCTTGTGGTCATCGAGTTGCATTTCAAGATCCACATAGCCGCAAATATCGCCGAGTTCATTGCGACCACCATCAGCATTGAACACGGGAATAGGGTTTGCAGTTTCTGTAATCGTGAGATTGTGTTTCAGCGCCATTCCGAGGTCAATGAAGGAGTCTGTAGCGCCTGAGTCAAGCAGCGCCGAGACTGTGATGCTTCTTCTATCGTCTAAGGTTTGGAACGTAAGCGGAATTCTCGTTTCTTTGGTAATCTTTGCCGAACGTCTGTGGACTTTCTCTTTCTTTGTCTTCTTCTTTGGTTCTGTCTGGGGTTTGGGTTCACACGCGATCGGATTTTCAATAAGTGTGTCATTACTGGGTATATCCGAATGCGTTATAGTATCTATTGTAAGAACCTCAAACTTGTTGACGGGGAGTGGAGCAACAGCCTTCAAACCCCGTTGTCTTTTGACAGCGCTATCTGCCTGCTCAACAACACCACCTGATCTTTCAGGGATGCGAGTTTGGCCTCGGCGTCATCTTTCTCTTCTTGTAATGTCTCCACCTGCCTCCTTTGGGCGCCGGGTTTCAGTCCTTCTAGGTAGGCTTTCTTGGCCAACCTTTTGGGCTCGCAGTCGTGTCCGGCGACCCAATCTGCTCCACATTGTTTGCACTTGTTTTCTCGTCGTGCTTGGTCGATGGACATCTTCCATTCTCTTCCGGGATTGGCCGGCGCTGTACCGCTACTCTCTGCGGCATGACCACGAGGGTCTCTGGCAGGAGTGGGCCGAGGCGCTGACTGTGCAACCGCTGGGAAGGAGGAGGTTGGGTACTTGCTTTTGGCGATTTCCTTGAACTGACGATCGAGATCTTCGAAGCGTTGGGCAGCTTCTAGGAAATCGTTGTAGTCCGAAGGTGGGCCGGTCTGGAGCGTGTATACCTGTCTGACCAGGTTGATGTTTATGTTTCTTTTGACGATGCTGAGGAGGAAGTCGGAGTTATCAACTGTACTGATGTCGGCGTCGGCAATAAGCATAGCCATGCGAAGACCATATTCGTCGATGGTCATCCGATCTTGCTTAAGGGTTTGGAGCTGCTCCAATGCTTTCTGTTTGACCCGAGGGTCGCGGAAGGCAAGTTTGATCTTCCGAGAGAAGTCCTTCCACGTACCCATCTGCGCGTCATCGTCTTCCAAGAACCTTCTTTGGATCCGTCGTGAGAAGATCGCGGCCTGACCGGATTTCATGTGCGAACAGACCATTAGGATCTTGTTCTCATCGTTTCCTCCAAAGATTTGTGGATAGGCTTTGATGTACGTCATCACCGAGATCCACCAATCGTCGAACTTCTCGAAGGCGCCATCAAAGGCATCCGGCTTTCGGACGAAGTCGAGTTTCCCGGAGCTTCCTCGTGGTGCGGTAGTTGCGGCGGGCAGAGGCGAGTATCGAACGTTTTGATCGTACTCGTTTTCTCTGTACATGTGCTGGGCGGTTGGCGGTGGCAGGGGTGTGTAGGCGCGCTGTTTCGGCAGGTTGACCTGTGGCGTTGAGGCGAATCGCCCAGGGATAATTGTTCGGGTCTGGACTGGACGATCTGGCGTTGTCCTCATCGGCAGTGGTGCGTATTGATATGGTGCTGGCGTGACGATGTGTGATCGTACCGGTGGCATTGGTAGCCGTCTTCCGGAATTGTGTGTTGTCGATGTAGACATCGCGGAATGTCTTGCGGTTTCCCATGGCTGCTGGTCGTGGACCGGGCTCTCTGGGATTCCGAAGGGAACGTAGGCCGTGTTGGATGTTTCGGCCATTGTATCCGTCCATGGTTCGTCGAACTGAGGGATTGATGGTAGTGTGGGGATTGGTGCGATGATTGCGGATGTCGAGGCTTGGGGTGCGGCGGACTGAACACGTGAAGGGTGTGCGGGAACTTGTGGCGGGGGTTGAGACATAAAGATGTGTACGTAGTCCGAGAACGGTAATTATAGGTAAAGGCCTGGTTTGTCGTATACAGGACTAATCCTACTAACTACACGTAATAGGTACTCTGGGGCAACCTTTCTCAGTAGCTCTGATTGATCCCTATAAATGGCAACTGGGTATGATGGCCGCAGTATAAACCAAATATTTAATCTGGGATTGGTCTCGATGAGGAGAACCAACACGAACCGCCTGAAGCGTGTACGTGCAATGGAAAGCGGATCTGGAACGGCTGAAGTATGTACTAGTGCTCAGGAACGTGGCACAAGCACGTATTGAAAACCTGGCTGCACCTGCGAGGCTTTTGGAATCGGAAACTGTGATGTGGGGAAAAGGATATGGGCCTGGTTCTGGGATCCGTGGGATCTGTGTGAACAAAGGTTCGCTCACATAAGTCGGATGACAAACGGAGGGCAAGGGTTGGATAGGGGTACGGTCGTTCGGTTTGAGGTGCCGATCGATGTAGGAATGTGTGTGGGGTCAACGGTCGGGTATAGTCTAGGACTTGTACCGAGGGTTGTAGGGGAACGCTTTACTGTGTCAGAGAACAACCGTCAAGGTCTAGTGAGGATGAAAGAGGATGCGATTGGCAAGTAAAGCGTAAGGAACAATGGTACTAACTGTACTACTATATATACTATTCTAGAGTCCGGGTATGAGTCAAGCCGAGTCGTACATGTGTAATGCGTGAGGCGGAATGCGTAGTAAGCGCAGTAGTGATAGATAAGCAATCTGGAATATGGTATAAGCGAACGGAGCATGGATCAAAGCGTGTAAGTAATGTAAAATAGATGAAATGGGAAAATGAAAGAATGTTCTCTGACAATAGCGGTCGTGTTGATCAGCAATGTCGGACTCCTGGGTGCCTTGCGACATGTCGAAAAAGGTATGAACTTGAAGTAGTGCTAGAAGGGGAAAGCGCAAGAATAGCGAGGCGAAATCGAAAACTTAAAGGAAAGTTTCATACACAGCCATGCGAGGAACGAGGACAGTAAGAGTACAGCATAGAGTTGGCATGGAGACTTATTAGAGACTAACTGGAAGGAGTGCAAGGCAAGGTAAGCGCCGAGTACAACGCGTGTCACGCGTTTGCTTCAGTCGATAACGATGTCTAGCTATCTCCCATCCCTGTGTTGAAGTACGTGCTATCACCTCATTTGTTCGACTATATCACGGTACAATGAGCCGTCCCTACCTGGACTAAATACTCTACATATGGACTGTACTGCTCAACTACTGTATTACTTATCCGCAGTACATTCACCATTATCACACCTTCATTGCCACTACGATCACTCATGATCATACCATCATTCTCTTTGTATATATACAAGATGTAACATACCTACAATCCTTATCAGAATAAACACTGGCAGCTCTCCCTACGCAGAAGCTCTCCCTACGCAGAGGTCAATCAGCTTAGACTTCCTCGCTATATCCAACCTACAAGCTCCTCTTCAACAGGTTATAAGCCCCGAGCTCCTCTAACTTGCTTGACTAGTCTGCGATCGTTATCTGAACCTCTCTACCATTTGATCTGCTATTACCACCTTCCAACCTCGTACCTTGCTTGGTGGATCCCACCATCGATCTTACAAAGTCCCTCCTCGATTGACTCTCGAGCAAACTCTCCGATCTCGCAGATCATACTCAACATCACAATCAGTTGAGGTCAGAACGAACACCCACTATCCTTTTAACCAACATCCTTATCATCGAAATGCTATCAGTAATCGAGATCGCCGCAATATCATCGGCTCTACTCTATTTCCTTCCGATCACCACAGCCACGAGACTCCGTCCTCTAGGCTTATCCAGAGGATCTTCCAGATCGGACCTATCGGTCCTGGAGCCCACGAGTTCGAGTTCCGCCACACCAGCCGCATTCCTCAGCACCTTCCTCCTACCCCTCTTCGTAACGTGCACC
Source organism: Athelia psychrophila (assembly GCA_001630335.1). NCBI lineage: Eukaryota > Fungi > Basidiomycota > Agaricomycetes > Atheliales > Atheliaceae > Athelia > Athelia psychrophila. The sequence goes on from KV417737.1 coordinate 27,036, forward strand.
CAGTTAGGCCTGCTCATCAGCATCGCCCACGTCGTCCTCGTCACAGGAACCGCAGGAATAACAGAAGACAGGAAGAACAGGACGTCGAGGACTTAGTAACTCCTCCTCCTGCGCCACCTTATCAGGCCCAGGAAAATCCAATCGTCCATCCAAATCCTCCTCCAGCACTACCTCGTTTCAGAGAACCCAGCATCGTCATCCTAGACAGTGATCCATCCATTCAAACAGTTGAAGATCACCCTTCAGTTTTCGATCGATCGCCTACTCCACGTCCGATCATCAGGATTCCTCGTCCCACTCTTCGCTCTCTCTCCCCAGACCACGTCGACACACGTCTTGCTATACGCACAGGAGGATCTCCTCTTCAACCTACGTCGACCTTGACTGCTTGGGTAGTAAACAGAGAGTCCCAGAGAGTCGAGAGATACTTCCATTCTGACAGACATCTCGACGAAGCAAGCCCTCTCGAAACCCTCAGTTTCCCAGAAGCTGCAGCATCAGAAGATTGGACCGTCAAAAAGGCCCTGGAAAATCACCAGCGACACTCTCGCCTCGTTCGATACGAAATCGAGTGCACCCACTCGATCGAACACATCATCAGAGCCCGCATTTTCAATCACGACATCCAAAGGCAATACTTTAACTTGTACACCGATCTTCTCGACCTTCGCCTCGAGATCAACCGGGTTGCTGATTCCATCCGCTTCCTTCCAAGTCACTATCGCTTCCAATTCGTCCCGAGTTATCAAACAGTCCTCTTACAAGACGCCCAAAGGCGCCAGGACAGTGCAGAAGAATAAATCTGGAGTCAGTTCACGAATCAGACAAGTTCCTGAACATTTGGATCGATTCCAACTCATTAGCTGACTACATTAACGACGACCCTTACGATCTTTCTTGGGATACAATCTCTCTTATCATCCAGAACGAAGTTTCTAAATTCCCTCTTATACTCTCTTCATTTCCACTTCGTCCTCCTTTTGATAACTATCCATCTCTTGATTGTCTCTCGGAATCCACTTTCGCACCTCTTACAATCTCGATTGCTGGTTTAAAATTCCCTCCTTACGAAGTCACGTTTCAACTACTCAATCTTCTATCTTCGCACTCTGATATCTCGCTTCACTTCTAATTACGAAGTATGTCTCCAACAGACCCGAAGCACCAAATGCCTACTTTCAATGGCAAAAACTATTCCACCTGGTCCACCTCCATGATCGGCATATTCTCCTTCTACCAAGTCACCGACATCGTAGTAGGTGTCAAACCCTATGAAGATGATTTCGAAGCAGACACATCTGGCAAGATCAAATTAAACACCGATGGGAAAAGCAAATACCTTCCCACCGATGAAATCCTGGATCCATCCCTTCCAATCCGAACTCTTCGTCCTAAACTAGACGTCGGATCTGCATCGGATCCAGCCGCAAATCTTGTCACCAAAACAGCTTCACTGGCCCTCCAGGCCAAATACGATGAGAAGAACATGAAGGCCCTAGGATACATTCACATGTCCCTGGACGCTTCCTATCACCATCTTCTCGAAGGAGAAACCCGAGCCCATAAAGTCTGGGATCGCATCAAGGACAAATACGGAAAAGTCGGACTTGTGTCCGGTTTCTCGTCCTTCCAGAGTCTATTTAATTATAGATGCGATGGCTCCAAG
>KV417737.1:31853-85239 GCA_001630335.1 Athelia psychrophila
AGAAGGGAATTGTAGCACGGTACTGCAAGCAGTATGTTTAGGAGGTCACGTCGAGCTTCGTTTAGTCCGATCCCCTGTCTGTCTGCACGTACGCGCTGCATACCCGTGTCCCTCTCCGCACCCTGCACGCCGCCCAGCGCTTTGCAGTTCCTTACGTGGAGAAGACAGAACTCGGGAGATGAGCGCTACGCTTCCATGAACACTTTTCTATCGGAATCACGCTTATGCAACTCGGGATGGGAGACTGCCTCGTTGGGGTGGAGTGATATATATGTACGTCTGTTTCTCGGGTGTCCTCGCCTCGTTGTGTAATGAGAATCGGGCCGATGGATAAATGCGTGCAGTGAGGACGAAGACGCGCCATCGCCATTAACAAGCCGCCTCTCGACGCTTGACCTCTCGCGCAGCACCTTCCCTATGTCTCTGTGCTACGATTAACCAGTCTCGCGCGCACATTGCCACAGCACGCTGTACGGGGGACTCGCCCCCGACCCGCCAACGTTGATCTGCTCCATTATGCCTTCAGCTTCCCATTGCGCTGAATGCCACCGTGCCTGCGCCCGACTGGCACTGGCCATACACGGGGAAGGGCTTCTTCCTGCTGCCACCTTCCACGCCCACGGGCCAACAGTGTGCGCGCGATAAGCACTGCCCCTGACATCTGGCATTGTGCACGTCGAGCAAGAGCATACGCTAATAGTGGGGGTTCCAGACCGAGGAGGGCCAGGGCAGACCATCAGCGGTGGACGGTACAGAGGATGTGATTGCAAGAACGGGGGTTTGAGTGCACGTGGTCGTCACCCGATCCGTTAAGGCGTCTATGGCGGAGGGTCGGAGGGGACGAGGCGGACATGGAAAGGAAAGTGTTCTACATGTTCATTGGGGGAGCTAGTGGCTTATAAATATACATGTTCAAGAACCGTGGCCCCTTTCGAGTCCAAATTACAATGTCTGCCCCGTGAGAAGTTCGTCCACCCCGCCCAAAGACCTGTTAAACAGTATGCAGTTGTTATGCAGCCGGGTAACAGGACGAGGGTCGAGTTCGTCAAGGGTTGAGCATAGATGATGGCTTTAAGAGACGAACTGGAAGGAGTGGAGAGCAAGCGCCGGGGTCACGCGTTTTCTTTAGTTGTCTCATCTCAGTCTCGATAACAATATCTATAGCTATCTCCCATCCCTGCTCCTTGCATCCCTCGACCCGGCCTCACGCAAGCAGGCCGAGCAGAGCATCGTCGCCTTCGCTCTCTCTGCCGAGCCTGGCTTCATCGGCGCCCAGCTCCCGTTCGTCCTGGGCCATGTCGCCCAAGACCACAGCGCCTGAATCAGCGGGCGGGTATTTCAAGAACGTCGCACAGCTAAGTATGATGACAGGAGGTGATTCTGCTGGAGTATCGAATGATATATGGCAGCTGATATGGTAACAGGCCGCCAACCCCATTCTTGACTCGGAAAAGGCGTGGAGCTGAGGAAGGCCCTGGTGCCCGCGATGTTGCAGAGAGCGCCAGTCTCATCGCCAAGGTCCAGTCTTCTCCCACCCTGTTTCTTCTTCGCATGTAGACCGACGACATGCTGTGGATAGTAACGAACCGCTGTCCACATCCCTCTCGATGACCAACACGACCACGAACACCTCCGTCTTCTGGACCGCCCATTCCATCTTCGCGCCCTGGGTGCCCACGTCCGCTCCGAGGCGCTATTCTCCATGATCACTAACTTCTTCACGCGCCTTATGGACCCTTTCCCCCCAGCTCTTCTGCCACCCCGCTGACCTCCTCCTGGCGCCATCCCCTTCTCCACACCGGTCTCGTGGGGCAGATGGCGCTCCTGCTGGAGATATATTACGGCTTTACGTGCTAGGACCTGCCGCCGGCTATCGAGGATGCACATGAGGGTTATGTGGTCGGGGAGGGGTGATCCGCGCGGGTACTCAACTGGAACGCGGGCGCGCTTGGGGAGGAGGAGAGGAATGTGGGGGCGCTGAGTGTGTGCAAGACCTGGGTACTATCGATCGTAGAAGTACGTGTTTTGATTTGCCCCGCCTTGTTTTCCATCTCGAATACCATGCATATGCATCCCCATATGTGCCATCTTTATGTTTTGGTTACTTTACACACATTCAACAATGATCCATCGCCTTCATCGTCTATTTACAACTTCTGCCCCGCCGGCTTGGGATCTTACCTACCATCTACCATCTTCTCACTCTTGGGATTCCATCCCCGACGGACCTCGCCTAGTCTCGTTTCTTCCTTCTCCCATGCTTATACATGTCGCGCACTGTCGCTACATTATAGGCAAGACAATGGACTCTCATATACCTTCCCTTCCCTTACCTTCCATTCTTTCTCTTGCATCATAGTCCCCCTTCCCTCGTCGCTTACCCCTCTATTGAACCACGAATGCTAACGCCTGTCTTTCTTTCCCTAGCTCCACATCTAGCTCTACCCGGACCAGCTCATGAAGCTATCCTCCATCGCCGCGTTCCGCGCGGGGCGGCTGCCTGGTGTTAAGCATGACGAGGTGTGTTATCGCTTCTTTGTTTCCTCGTTTCGTGCTTGTTTCGGGGGTGAATATCAGATTCAGCTTTGAATCTGGGCTTCTTCGCAACCAGAGCGAATGGGCTCCAAAGGCGTTTCGGGGCGGGCTGCAGTTCCGCGCGCCCCCCTCTTCTGATTCGCCTCATAGATGTGTGTTATGCTACCATCTTACCATGCAATTCACCTTTTCGTGTCCTTCTCGTCATCCTTACTGTAACTTGGAACGCGCGCTGACCGCCGTCCCCCTCCACAGATCGTCTCGTAACCCCTGCCATCCGGGCCGGGGCCGGGGTACTACAAGAGCTCCGCAAAAAACCGTCGAGGGGCTAGTGGGGCGCCGCCGTGCCTAATGTTGGACTCAGAGGTACATTCGCCTCCTTACATCATGTTATAATGCACCAACTGAACCCTCCTACTCGTACAGAAGACGAAATGGAGCAATTCGAAGACGAGCACCTCGCGATCCCCGGTGCACGCGCCTCCGCGCACGGCGCCACCTGGCACCAGGTCGGCGCCGCCATGCTTCAGGCGTGCGTCGGGAGTGGGTATGAGGCGGAGGCGGAGACCGTGGGGCACAAGATTGGGAACGAGCTCGCGGCGTACCAGGCTACGAAGGGCACGGACGGGGAGAGGCTGAAGGCAAATGACAGTACGATGTATCTGATGACGGCGGCGTTGGGTAGCTTGGCATTAATATTGTGTTGTTCGGGCGGGACTAGGAGACGAGGTTGGGGATGCGGACGAGTTTAAGGTGATCAGCGCCGCGTCGACTAGGAGCGGGGGGAAAAGGTGCGGGTGGTGCGGGGAAGCGGGTGTCTTGGGATGTCGCCTCGTCTCCACGCCGCCTACGCCTCCGCGGCCAAGGGAATCATTGATCTGCCAGCCTGGGCTGGGTTCGGGGGACGCAACAGCAGCCAGACCCGCCATTCGACTGTGCTGCATCTCTGACAGGTCACAAGGCCCCCGGAAGCTCACCCTTATGCTTGTCCGGATTTTTGCGTACTTGAGGCCCAAAATTGGCCTCATCTTTGTCCGAATTTTGCGTATTTGAGGCCGATTTGAGCTCAAATGAGGCGATCTTTGTCCGGAGTTTGCGTACTTGAGGCCGACGGCCTCAATTTCTTTTGTGGATCACAGCGCCCGCCTGCCAACCGCGCAACCAGACAGGTAATTTCTATAACCAAAAGGATGCACGATGGTCGTCAAATGTTCACTGCGCCACTGCTCCAATGTGGATACCGAATCATATAACATATTTATCCCGCATCTTTATAACATTAGCTTGAAATGATGTTCGGGCTCAGCTATCCCCCACAACATCTCGCAAAATATGGACATGCCAGACCTTCCGGATGATTTGCACTTGCAAGTTCGCAAAATACGGGATATTGAGATTTGGATGAGTGATCTGCTTCCGATCATTCAGGGTAACAGGAAAATACCTAGTGCCCCAATCAATGCATATGGTGCGAGACTGCAACAGCTCGATGGTGTGGATGCCAATTACACTATCTTTTCTTCGTGGATACCCGCATTTTTGGATGACACAGCGAAAGAAAAGGGGCCAGGATTGACCAGTGTTGAAGATCACATCAAAGCTGCGGTAAGTCTATTATCATATTACATTTTATGCTCACCTTATTCAAAATGAATTAAGTGCGGTGAAGGCGGGATGCAAAGATTAACAACATCACATCGGTGGATTGTACCACTTTGCGGAGGAAAGCCGCTGCACTGTGTCCTCAGGTGGATTGATTTTGCCACCTTCGAGCTCGCAATCTTTGACAGTCTTCCCGAGATAGGATCAAGTTCTTGGGCTTTCCCGGTGAGCCCAATAACCAATAACATCATAAATCCTTGAATGGTGATAACTCATGTCATATATTAGATGCTCATAAGGGTGGTCAATCATATCCGAACCTACACCGAAGTTGAAGTGCCCGACCTTGGCCTGTGGGACAAGATGCATTGGCCCCACATCATTCATTCGCCAGCACAATTTGACGGGCAGATGGACAATTGGGCTTGCGGACTCCTTCTAATGATGGCTATCAAACCATGTACACAGTGCTCAGATTTCGATGATGTAGGTGATAGTACTAAAGAAGCTGGGAGGATTACCGTTCTGAAGGTCCTGCTTGATTTACCGTATGTTTGCAATGCTTGTTTCATTAAAAATTACTAATATACCGACTGCTCTACAGGATTGATAGGGTACACCCTGGGAGTGCTGCCACAGAGTCCGACAATGACCCTATAGAAATTGTGATGAAATATAACGGCATACCGGTCCAGACGTTCGAAGCCTCCCCCAAATTGTCTCAGCCTTCTAAGTTCATCCTGCCACCTGTCAACCCTCCAGCTGCATGTCCAACAGCAACATCGTCATCATCTGGAACTTCCACGGAGCAGGAGCTTAAGGAAAAGCAATCGCAAATGTAAGTCCTCACTCAGATTGTATGACTACAATTAACTTACTCCTGGATGGGCCAGTGTTTACGGAAAACGGAAAGCGACTGAGATTGACCCAGTGCCTGAACATGTGGATTCAGAAAGACCACGTCTTAAGCGGCAACAGAAATTGAAAGGCGAAAGGCAAAGAGAGCTAGAGGATGATGCCTGGTCATCAGACGTTGACGCTGTGAAGGGAGTTCAATGTAAGGGATGTACAAAGCGGATCAGGTTGGGGCGTGAGTTCGAAGTGAAGAATTGGGAAAAGCACAGGAGCAAGTGCCCACGCATCACCAATGAGGCACGGGTTCGCGTATCTGGGATTAAGAGGATCACAACAGAGACACCGGTGAACTTCGTAAAGCCGCATCATATGTGTGTATTGGATCTGACTCATGCTAAGCTGATTTCCCGGGCTGATTTCTTCAACAATGCAGCCAGACAAGTGGGAGAGCAGAAAGCTAGAGTGGAGACGGCGAAGATGGTGCCAGGGATTTCTGAGCCGCAAGAGCAGAAGTATGTAACCAAAAAGATCAAAGTCGTGAGTCACAGTGCCATGGAATATCATGATGATGCTGACTTGCCAAAGTCACCCTCCATTGCTCATATCTGGGCAGATGTTGATCCCAACATAAAACCGAAGAGCAAGGGTCCAAAAGCCAACCTGGCACCCGATCTCCAGGTCTGCCGACACCTTAGTGGCCCTGGTTATGATGATTACATTCGGCTCGTTCAAACTCGAAGTCTAGGGGGTATATCACCGGAGTTGCATGCTCGGATCATACGGCAATGCTTTCCGTACAAGAAAGGGTTGCCAGAGCTTGGCGAAGGACGTACAATCGGCCCCAAAGGAAAGCTACCACTGTCAAGCAAAATCCCCTCCAGGATTGTTCCAAAAGATGGTGATAAGTGTGCCACAGAGAAACACTGGACTGTCATCGAGCATCAGTGATTAGATCACTGCCTGCTGGGATTGGCGCAATGGGAGGTGAAATACGCGAAGGGGTTTGTGAAAGCAACACACTGCCTCAAGACGACCAACAATGTTGATGGGGTATGCAATGAATGTCGGGAAGTCGCCCGAGACGAATCATTAAAACGCACAATGCGCAGAGTGAGTTATGACATGGTACCTTTATCCGGGTGTCCGTTAACTTACGGAGTTCACAGAAGAGAGAAGAGGCTGCATTGCCGGAGTCCGAGCAGCATGAGGCTCTGCTACAACATGTGAAATTCACGCCTCACCATGGTCCACTCGCTACCGATGCTCGTTTGCTCGACGAGAAGCTCAAAGATCCGCTTGTTCACAAAATACACAATCTGCTCGAGAAAGGCGACCATACAAAATGCTTTCTGAGTCTGTACCGGGCGGCGCTGGAAGGCAAACTTGACAATTCAGAAACATTCACCGACATATGTGCCGTTTTCGAGGATCGCCTTCGCCGTACGCAGTCAGACAACAAGAATCTTATCTACGCGACACGGTATCGGCAGAACTACCTCAACTTTATGATTCTCATGCGATCTCGGGGCGGCCAATCTGCTCGGCAATATAGTATTCTAACATCGCAGCTTGGAGGACCTACAGGCAGACATCTAAGGTGGGTTTGCTACCATAATCAATCCACATCAGTTTTAGATGCTGACACAATTTAACATAGACAGCTCATAAAGAACTCTCCCCACGCATTATCCAGTCCTTGGCTTGTGTATGAGAACATGGCCAGAGTCAAGCGGTTTGTTGATTCCGTGGGCTACACGGGCCCACTGACAATTGGTGGGGATTGCACTAAAGTGCGAGCACGTCTGGCATTCTCGACAGATTATGGCAGTCACATTCTAGGATCTGTCCTACCACTTAATGAATGCGAAGTCGACACGCCAGACGAGATTGACATCGTCATCGTGAAGATCAAAGGACAAAAGGCTGTCGCCACACAGACTTGAGCTGTCATAGTACAGGTAAATCATCGTCAATCATTCCTGCTCATTTATTAAGTGTATGCAATAGATTCCTCAGCCCAACTACCCACCTCTTGTCATTTTCCTCGAGCCAACTGACGGAAGGGACACGGCCGCACAGATACTGAAGCGCAACAACAACATCCTTTCCATGTCTGCTGAGCTCAAGTTGAATGTGATCACCCTTTCAGCTGATGGTGCGGCACCGGAACTCCTAGCGCAAGAGATGATGGATCAGGAACAGAGCACACACCCGCCGCTAGTATACACATACGACCTCTACGGAATATATCTCAAGGCTCCTGTTTTCGACACTGGTCCCTGCATCTCTCTATCTGATCCTTCTCACCTCCGAAAGACTGGTCGCAATCAACTGGAGTACGGCACCCATACAGCCAGTTTGGGCAATGGTTTTGTAACCCAGAGCTCGCTTATTGATCTATGGAGAGTGGACGGGTCTGGTCTTGTCTGTAAAGACGTCGAGAATGTGGACAAGCAAGATGACGGTGCTGCACGCCGCATCTTCCATACAGTTGCTCTCGATGCATGTACTGTGATGAAAGATGGTGTGCAGCAGATAAGCGAAGGCTTTCTGGGCCTGTTTGTTTATCTTTTTGTGCTTGGTACATAATTTTTTCTTTTCTATTGGGTCATCCTAATCCAAATCCTGCTTTTACAGGATCTTTATTTGATGCTTGGCTCAGCCGGACTATGCCTCTTCGAGATCGCATACTCTGCGCTTTCCGTGCTCGATTTTGGCTTCACTTCTGGCGAAATCACGTATTGTCAATGGCGCAGATCTATCCGGACTTCTATTCGGCAAAACGTTCCTTCATTTCGCCGGCAGCTTTCCACATCATCAATCGTGTCTGTGATTCTCTCATCTTATTAGCCCTCGCGTACTCAAAGTACTATCCCGATCAGCCCTTCTGTCCGTGGCTCTTTGGCACCGAGTTTGTTGAGCATTTCTTTGGACTTGCTCGTATGATTCTGCCCGACTTCACATATGCCGAGTTCCTCAAGATGGTGAACCACATTATGGTTCGGCAGCGCATCTTGCTTTTGGGTACTTTCAGCGAGAAGAGGGAGAAGCAATCAGGTGTTGGCTATGACCTTGATTTCGATGCAACACCACTTTCACCAGAGGAAGCCCGAGCAGCTGTGGTCTCACTGTCGGTCAAGGATATCGACGAGCTGGCCGAGTTGGGGTACAAAGAGGCAGAGATGATTTGCAAAGATCTACTCAAGATCTCGGTGCCCGCTCTCAATCATGAGAAGCCATTACAGCTTTCAAGAGTCGGTGTGGCACGGACTGCGCCATTCCACTACAAAGATTCAGATGATGACGAGCCTGAGGAAGATGCTCTTTCGGACGATGAAGACTATGACGATGGTGTTGACGAATCATCGTCTGAAGCCATCGTCGCAGCGGCGGCAGCACTGGGAACCAGCCGACTATCAGCACTTTGTGATGATTACGATGCCACCGTTGCTGAATTGCGGACAGCACCAGCCATCGTGCCCCAGGTTCTCCTGGTACCTACATGTGCTCGTCTGTTGTCCTCAACACAGGATCACCTTCCCGTCACTCTGAAAAGCGACATCATCGACGGAGATGGTATGATTTCCATTGAACGCATCTGCGCTCTGCGGCGGCGTCTGCAATCTGGGACAAAGGTCAAATCGGAACGCGCTATACGCCTGGATCCAAAGTTTGCGCTGCGCAAAACTACGGACGAGCTGACTAATGAGGAGGATGACACTCCACCAAAGCGAAAGATGACGACTCAAGAGGCCTCACAGCGCGTGAGAGTGGTACAGGCTCTTGCTCACGATGTGGAAAGAGATATAAAGGCACGGGCAGTGAGATGGCGTGGATTTGCAAAGGCCTTGGAAGTCGCTCTCTCACAGGGCCATGGTGCGCGGCCAGACTCAATAAAACTCTAACATAAGCACTGATATATGATCGTAGCATTGCCGCAGGTCATGTCTAGGAACATCAACCCCCTTTTCGTTGTAAAACGGGGAAGTTATGTACTGGTTCAAAATACCAAATGATTGTACGTCGGGGAAGTCTTAGACTTGTACAAGGTGGCAGCGGGCAGTCGCTATGGCTCTGTAGATTCTGCGGGCTCGTTTGAAGAGCTGAAGTATCTATCCCTTTGGGTTTATGCGCCGTTGCAGGTGGTGAGTTATCTATGCCATGCGAAGTTCTGCGCTCTCGATGAAATAACTAACCAGCTACTCCAAAGAACCACGGTACAGATGAAATAGACGACGTGAACGACGATAACGAGTTGCCACTCTTTACCTGTCGACACCGCAACCGCACCGAGCTGTACACTCACGCTTTTGCCGAACATGTCATTTACCATCTCGGTTGGTCCGGCGCTCTGTTACGCAGTGACAACGTGAACTTTTTCCAACTCAACCTGGACTCAACACGGGTATGGAATTCTCTGAACAAAGCCCCAGCTGGCCGTGTTCTCGGCAACATGCCCAAGCTCACAATCTGTGTCCCTGGTGGCGCCAGCAAGAAAAGGCCGGCCTACTCAGCATAATGCACATGATATAGGAGATGGGGGGCTTCTGGGTATTAACTGTACATGCATATACATTGACGGTGATATCCATATGTTTGTTTAACCCTCCACTGCAGCGCCGCGCCAGCGGCGCAAAATTTAAAGGATTTTGTGGCTATCACGTGACTATGTTTGTCCGTTTTTGCGTACTTGAGGCCTTAGGCCTTGCGTACTTTAGGCCCGAATTTGGCCAATATTCCGGACAAGCATAGGGGGGAGCTTCCGGGGGCCTAGGTCACAATACCTCGCAGTGACATCATGATTCACACGATCTCGGCAGCCTACAGTGCCGACCAGCGTACGACACATTGTTCTTCTTGCCCATCCAGAATGCGATCCTCTTGACTATTTGATCATATGAAATCCGAGCTCAATGTTACATGTAGGAATGTGAACGGGATCACATTCATAGAAATTGTGGAACCCGCCATGCTATTCCTGCGCTGATGAGTCTCCGGTGCTGGATCAGCCAACCATAATGACTGTCGTCGATAGGTCAGTCGTCTCCATACACACCCAGTAACTTCATCGTCTCACAGCGAGCACTACAGCTTCTATGTACTGCATATTCGAATTTGGATGTCAATCCCATGGCCTATGGTCCTGCTTTTGCTGATGGTGGCACACATATGGTGGATGGCGGTCGAAATATATCACTGGCTTTGGTGTGTCTGTGCGATATGACGCACAATCAGGAACTCACCTTGTTACCACTGATGATGAATAATGGTGCGAATTACGTCTGTGCTTGTAATGTTCGATATGCTGATATCTTATCAGTGGCGATGATAGATTCGTTTGAAACACATTTCAGCTGCGATTCAAACAAACTGACGCTGCTTGAATGCAGTTTTCATCCTCGAAGGGCTGGCATCTTTGTCGTTGTGTGTCACGCGTATTATTCCCTTTGCTAGTTTTCTGTTCTGTGATCGCCAGCTCCACACTTATGACTGTGAGTCTCTTCGCTGCATACGTTATACACAATTAGCTCATGCTGAACGCAAATTCTAGTGGGGCGTAGCCACCTTCGCGGTCACGCAGGCGTTTTCTGACATCACCAAGACATCACTATCGGAGGGAAGATGTTTAGCATCGTCTGCTTCAAATGCAAACTTCATGCTATGCATCGGTGCGCATTTCGATGACCGTTCATATGTTTATCTAAGTACTCTCCTGCAGCTCTGCTATGCTTCTCTCTATGCTTTTACGCCACACACTCACGGCGAGTGTGCTCACGAGGTTAGTCGTATGCAATAGGCCTATATGACCGTCCTGCTTACCACTTGAGATCTCAGTATGCATTCTATTCTGCACGGAGTCACAGTGCGTTTTCTCTCCGTTCAAACACATGGGATGATAACGTTCATGATGCAGTATCTCGCACTACCTGACACTACGATATGGACTGCTGTGTACTTTGTGCAAGGAAAAAGTGAGTCGCATACATTATCTCAGGGAACACATGCTGATCCTGGCAATCTCACACGTGAAAGTTCCAGACAATGATAACCTTCGCTATCCGTCCGACATTCGCCACTCCCTACGCAGATTGAACAAGCGGAAGTGATGCTGAGCGATTCTGGCCAGCGACTTTCCTTCAGAAACTATCCCTGTGCCCTTTCTATGATGTCCTTGGGTTTTGTCGATGAGCTGGTGAAAAAATTGCAACGGTGTATCGAACATGAGGTTGTCGCGCCCCCGCATACGGATATTTGAAGCAATGACGATAGTTAGCCAGGATATATCTTTCCGCCTCCAGATCTCCGATAGCGCTCATACTGTTTGTCGCGCAACATCCACTGACCGCCAACTATGGGTCCTAGGTCCCAATGGTAATCCGATTCCAAGCTCGAGCGGGCTGCCAAGGATCATCCGAGTGGCCACTCAATGGAGTCATGGAGTCCTGTACGGATCAACGTGGCTAGCAGTCGTTGACCAGACTCACTAGTATTGCAGCCAGCGACCGCCGGAGACGAAGCAGATTGGGTGTAATTCACCAGAATTCGAGAGCACACGGAGGTGCGGATGGAAAGGATGTGGGCCGGAGGTCATGCTAACGGGTTATGTCTGAACGCAAAAGGGAATGGTGAAGGTAATAGGCGGGAAAGTGTGAGGAGAGAAAACAACCACTCGATTCCTGCTTTTGGAGGGTGGGCCGTTTTTCGTGCTAGCAAGATTTTCAGGAATGGCCTATCTGTATATAATGACAATATCAGGAAAAGCAAAGCAAGAGCCATCGCACGACGATGTGGAGCATGTCGGAACCGACCCAAATCTGGAGATAGCACGATTTACGCCCAAGCTCTACACCCCACTTCCAAAGCTATGCGTTTCATTTGCGCATATGCACACAACCAGGATGATTCGAGAGCAGATGGGGTTGAAGGTGCAGAGTAGTGGAAGGGTCCGGCTTCGCACTAGCAACGACAAAGCAAGAGCGGGTCATTAACGCTTATATAACGAATCTCATAGGAGGTCATGTGTGAACGTACTCATTTATTATGTAGGGGACTATGTGCGTGCTTGTACAGAAAATGACATGCGGCAGCTCATCGGATGCACGGCCCAGATATCGACAATATTGATGTTAACAGCCAGGATACCAAGAAAGCCAGTATACACGCATAAAGCTAGAAGGAGGCCACTTTAACGAAGGAGATACACACGTGTTGTGTTCCTGGGGACGGACCAATGGGCGTATGTGGTGGCTTCACGAACGAAGAGTCGCGCAACGGGCCCCAACGATTTGGATTCAAACTCCGAACACATGTAGGCGTTTGTGCGCGGGGTTTTCGATCGAAATAGAAACAGCCTCTGCACTTCCACCTTGTGATCGCCCTTGGATGATCGACGCTTGGGATTCCCTATTGAATAAAACCCAGATTTCTGAAGGAGGGTGGGTTGCAGGCATCCGACACTCCATTGTTGTCCTGTCCAGCAACGGATCGGGTTGCAGTACTGTAGTGTATAGCCAAGATTCAAGAAGCAATTAGTCCTCCGTACAGAAAATGCTTCGGATGTCAGGCATCGGCAGGTGGTGTACAACAGCAAACATTTTGCCGAGCCGAGCTTGCGCGCAGCGCCACACTCATTCTTGGCTGATTCTCTTCTCTCTTAAATTGCAATTTTCTACATAGTTCCCATCTCATCTTCTCCTGGAACTACTTCCTGCCGCACCGAAATACAGTAAATATCGATCCCTGTGATTTGAGTCATTCGAGGAAGCTCGGGAGTTGGAATGTCTCTGACTCAGATTTACCTCTTCACCACAACTTCACCATCTCCCAGCAGCTCGATTTAACCCCCTTGATCACCGGTGGTCACTGGCTCCTTATATTTACGAGATCACAATTGGCTATGTATATCAATATGGGCGTTTGTTAACCATCTTAACCCCTTCGGGATACTGACATCCTCGCATAATCCGAAGTTGTTACACCGAAGTTGGACGTGCACTGTATATATAGGCGAAGGCGAGCAACAGCGAGTGGGCGGCTAAGGGTGATAGCAAGAAAAAGAAGGTCTTGGTGAGGCTTGATGGCTACAAATTGTAGATCACGCTTTGTCGTTCATTGTAGCTTACTTGTAACAATCTATCTCAGTACATATATCAATTTGCACAACTGCGACTATGATCTTGCACCGTGTTAATCGCGCATCCTCGGAATCCCGCAGATGCACTCGATTTACAATTTCGTAATATGGGCGCATCTTCGTAATGCTGAAGATGCGCTGGTTGTACAGTTTCTCGATATCGGCACATCTTTGCAATTCCAAAGATGCGCTTGCTATCAGATTTATGAATATTGGCGCATCTTTGTAATTATGAAGGTGCGCGCTGTATCTGAGCGTAGAGTTGGATATACGGCGCGTCTATGCCATTGCAAAGATGCGCCGTATTCGCGAAATGACCTCGGGGATAATCCCATTCTAACCTCTACCCAGTTCGAAAACATCTTACATCGTTCAAGTACTGCCATCACACTACTAAATCACGCCGTCCTCCTCTCGAACACTCATACCGCCTGGCGACACTGCTGAGCACTGAGCGCTGATTTGGGGACATTGTATTCATATTCAGTTTGCGGTTAATTACTTTCAGCCATGAATTCGCTTGTGCTGACTTAAATGCTAAGTTTGGAACAAGCGAGAGCACTACACAATCAAATTCTAATCCAACACGTCAGAATCCATGTAGGTCTCGGATCGTAGCCACCGACGCATAGCAATTCGATATTTCAAACAAGATCCTTTCGGCCGAACGTAGCTACATATATGTGACATGTTTGTGGCAAGTGCAAGTCCCGATGGCTCTACTAGCCGGTGCGGATCATCAACAACGTAGTCAGAGTCGATGGGAGAGTGAAATCGAGACTCACGAGATGATCACGGGCTCATCCACAACCATGCCCACCATATTGGGTCGCGCAGCTTCAGTATTCCCCGCTGGAAGCATATAGGAAACGTCTTCCATGCCCAATCCTCCACAATCTCCGAATAAAAGTGCAGACTGACGAGAGTGAGAGATTCAAGAGATGCAAAATTTGGCCGCTGCAGATACCGGTCGATCTTTCTCAGGTTTAGTTGATTGACATGATTCGCATGGTCTGTATCGATTATGATCTCGATTGTCTTCATGCAGTGTGAGGAAATCTGTCCGATAGCCCTGCAGATATCTGCCTCCTGAACCGCTGCACTCTTGCGGCGAAGGCGGGAATTCCAGCTACATGTGAAGGATTGGAGCCGGGGGTAGAGATTCAGATCAGGGAGTGGCGGTTGATATTGACCTACAACAGTTCTGTAAGTCCACGATCAAACAAAGAAAGCGTCCATGTGCCATCACGCACCTTCCTCCCAACTTGTTATATATTCAGTGTTGATCGCGAGGCACTCCAAAAAAGGCCCAGCGTCCCGGAGGAGGTTCGTTACAGAGTCGATATATTCCTTCCCGAAGGTTTGAAGAACAATGGAAACAATTGGAAGCGGCTTCGCTGCTGTTGATAACCAATGGAAGAAAGAATCGTTTTGGCCCTCCCTATGCTCTACTGGCCGTACAGACCGTAATCCAGGAGGAGGGAAATGTTGGGGAATGTATGGATGAGACGAAGAATCCAGCGACAGACAACACATCCTGATTATGAGCGTCTGCAACTCGGAGCAGGTACCGACGAGCGCGGCAAAGTGGGGAAGTGACACGACGTCGAGATCGTTGATTTTGAGATCTGTGAGATGTGCGAAGGTTGCTAGAAGTGTAGAAAGTACAACTAGCCAAGACGCATCATCCGGGTCTGGAATCAGTGGCCCACGTAGCCCGATGGATCGCAGGTTCGACAGCGAAGCCACCGCCCCCATTCCGTATGCTAGCATCGTGTTTAAATCTATATCGAGCTCAATGACATGACTGTTTATGGTGCAGAGAGGGCTACTGATAAGGCCAAACAAATCACGCAAAATTTTTGGACTGTAGTGGACCGTCCGAAATTGATGGCTTCGGCTGCGGCAAACCCAGGATCTGGCAACCAATGCGCAGGAGGAAAGGTGCACAGTGTTGTAACTGGTATCGATGTACATGCGCGTCAGACGAGGAAGATGACATTGGTGAGGCATACGACGCACATCCCAAGCCTACACTGTGAATCTCTAAATCCTTGAATGCCTCCATTTCCCTCATTGGCGTTCGACAAAGCCACTTGGTCTATGATGAGATCGATGATCTCCTGAGGAGTTGTTGGAGGCATTGAGAGACGATGATGGAGAAGAAAGGACGGAGGAATGAACGCAAATACACCCGGGCAGACCCGGGCCTGTGCCGATCGGGTGTCCTGCAATGAAAACGTTGCCTCATAACCGTCCGACTCCGATAATCACCGAAAAAAACAGCACAGAAGACGAGATGAAATGCCAGTGTCGAAGAAGAGACGGAAAATCCAAGGACATACTGTATCAATACGACCTTAAGTTCGTCACATGTCCCAAGGTCCTCTGAACTGAGCCTATTTCGCGTGACTGTCACGCGAAAATTTGACGTCTGAACATAAATTGTGACCCAAGCAGTCAGCACCAAAATATATACAATTTTAGATGTATTCCGTCAGATTAACAGCATAACTATGTTTAGGAGACTACAGCAACATGTCAATGCCCCTCGAAACTGCTGTATAATGTATTTGCCACGCGCTGCCGGTAGGGGCAAGCGGCCCGCTTTCCCCTACCACATTCTTCAACTTCAACTTGCTCTGGTTCAGCGAGCCGCTATGACCATTGGACCCCGTTGTCGTGCTCTTGTGAGCTGGCGAGCTCTGTGCGCTTCGAGGACGATGGAAAGCGACATCCATGCTCCATTTCCACTCTGCAGAAACCAAAAACGGTGCGACAACAGCTGTTTTCAGTGCACCAATACATTGCCATGTTGCTGGACATCAGACGTGAAGAATATTGTTGCTGCCTCTCGTTATATACAAGAGGCTTTCCAGCAGACGAGAGTTGGGACGGCAACTGAGGTAAGATAAGTCAGCTGAATGAATGGCATTGTGCGCTTGCAGTGCAAGTCGTACACACACCCTGGAGACCGCCGAAATCCGGGAGCCACATTCAATGAACTCAAAGTGAGTTCGTCCCACGTCACAATAACATTTGAACATGTGAACTTAGCAGTGACCGAGGTCACAAGAAATTAGCTTGAACGTAAGGTCGTATTGATACAGTAGCTTGAAGTCTATGAGAATCCCGTGCCATGTGACGAATGGCGAAGACGATTGGCGAGGGTAACGGGACAAGTAACAGCTCTGAATATGCTCAAGCCGGTGCTGCGCTTTACATACCGCCGATTCTATTGTGTCAGAGTTTGCACTACTGTACCATTTCGACCAAGTGTTCACGATTTTGGGAAATTTCTCGTCCGGCGATTTTTTGGCCGTTACGCGTTACTGAACACTTGGTCGAAATGGTACAGTATCGTGAATAGACGGAGTAGCATTAGACTCGTGGTGCTGAAATATTGCATTACAGCGCTTCCGGAAAACCTAGGCCTTCTTTCACTCACAATCCCTTCCTTCACTTTTTGCCCGATTGACTTGGTTTGGCCTCTCAGATAGAATACATATATGAAGGGGCTTCGCAGCGAGGACACGAAAAATTTGGCCATTGGAAAAGGAAGAACGCCATCAAATCCAACCAAATGCAGCCGTGCCAAACGGTGAACTCGTGAAATAAAATTCGAGTACGCCTATGATGATTGAGGCACAGGCATCGGCATTCTCGTAAGCGGGGGTATATCAGACAATCGGTCTGACTTACATAAATTCAGATGGGGTATGGTATTGTACATTAATTAAGGAAATGACACACATCATGACATTGAGCAGGGTGCTCAGTTCCCAGTCCAGCCTCAACTAGACGGTAAAAGCACGGCAGTGAAGTGCAGAGTGAGCTGAGAAGGTTTGGGGGAAAAACGTGTCAGCTCGTCTACAGTACACGCCGCTGGGGCGGCGCCGTGGGAAACTCTTCTCGGCGACGGATTAAATTATGTGCTGCCAACGTGCTGCAGCGACGAGAGGATAATGCGGAATGAGCCAGAGGAAACAGCCGGTGCTGCGCCAGCGTGCAACCTTGTCCATTGATGGCAGCTTTCCATTTCCGGTGGCAAATTATTTCGGGTGTATGCTGCAGTAACCTTCATCCTCCACCCGCCAGAGAGCATCGTGTCTTCAAGAGTGCAGGCCCCATCCTGATTTTCAGACTTTGGAGTGAGAAAATCAAGCAGGAACTGAGAAGGGATCGTCAGTTGAAGGCGGTGGCGGAGGCCTACCGTGGAGACATTCTCATGTAAATTGGAATCAGAGCTCCCGATCGCCTAAGAAACCATGTACGTGAACGGGTGAATTGGTGAATTGGTGAGAATTGAGCACCTTTATTGGTCGATCGAAGAGACCTTCATGAGGCATGCACATTGAGCCCGGAATCGTAACCGATAATTTGCCATTGATTTCTGACGAGGGGACTGCGACGACTTGGAGGCCCCCCTTCGTCTCGCGCTCATGGCCTCGTTACCGTATATTGCCGTAGCCGACCTTACAGTGAGTTGGAGGTCCAAGTCATGGCCATTACAACTCGTCGCTCATTCACTCACATACCAGGGTTATTCATATGACTGGCTGCTGTCGATATCGGGAGAGTACCAAGTTATGTCAAGAGCTGGATTCACCTGGCCGATTGCCATCTATCTTCTGTCACGGTGCGCTCTCATTCACTCGATTTTTCAGTAGGTGCTAACACAACCAGCATCACCACGGGGGCCTATCTGCTGATGATCGTGATAATGATATGTAAATTCTCTCTCTCTCTCTCAATGTACAGATGCCATCTGACCGGCCCCACAGTCGCACCAGTGGGGAACTGTATACCACTTACAGCATTTATGGCGACATGCGCGGCCACGAAAGTGATCTCCACTTCATTCCTGTTCTTTCTGCGCGTCAGAGCTGTATATCTGCGCTCCAGATCTGTTACCGTGCTGTTCGGCATCCTATGGCTCATCACGGTGATACTCAACATAATCACGGATGCATCCATTCGCGCAGGTGAGTCCTAGCACTAATTGCATTATATTTGTGGACTTAACCACCCCCTATCCACTGTCCAGAGCCTCATACGGACGCTCAGCACTGCATGGGCTTCCGGATTCATAACTCCAGCTACCCGAGCATCTCCTCATTCGTATTCGACACGTTCGTCTTTATAGCCATCTCGTACCGTTTAGCAGCCGATGCCGCTACCGAGCAAAGCTGGCGCGCTCGCCTCCAGTCGGTAGTAACTGGAAACGGCCTGCTCAACCTCTCAAGAGCGTTCATGATCAGCGGACAGCTGTATTATTTGTATGTCAGCCGATTTCACAGAGTACGAATCTTGGTCAACTTGCTAATCTATTTCCGTCCATCCAGCGCCATCATCGTGTTTTTCTGGGTGAACCTCGCTGTGATTGGGTCTCCGCTGATCCACGCCGGTTCCCACAACGTGCTCAACATGCCGTATATGGTGTTCACGAACATCATGGCGTGCAGGGCATTTCGTGGAGTCGCGCTCAGCATACTGGAGAGCTCGCAGACCAACAGCGGGTTGAGCAGTACACGCATTGCTGCCGCCTTTGAGTTGGCGGCTGTTCCCGCAGTGCCCTCGGTTCGGGACACCAAATTGAATATACGTCGTGAAATAATATGAACTAGAAAGTACCCCGAGAGCGAACTTCAGTGAGATGACTTGTGCAATAGATGACTGTTAGTAGCATGCCTAGAAAGTACCGCGAGAGCGAACTCAGTATGATAAGTAAGTATGAATAAACTAGGTAAGTACACGGAGCGTACCTTCAGTCAGGTATGCATAGATAAATTTCTCCACACTCGCCATTTCCCCCACGTCCGCTATGTCCATCTGACACACCATTGTCCTGTCCAGCAACGAATCGGGTTGTAGTACTGAGCCAAGATGCAAGAAGCCATTAGACTCCGGGCAGAAAATGCTTCGGATGTCGGGCGTCGGCGGGTGGTGTACAACAACTGCAAACATCCTGCCTTGCTGAGTTTGCGCGCAGCGCCACACTGATTCTTAACTTATTCTCTTCTCTCTTAAATTGCAATCTTCTACATCTCATCTTCTCCTGGAAATACTTCTTGCTGCACCGAAATGAATACAGTGAATATAGATCCTGTGATTTGAGTCGTTCGAGGAAGCTCGGGAGTTGGAGGTTATGTCTCTGACTCAAATTTGCCTCTTTACCATCTCTCAGGAGCTCGATTCAGCCTGCTTGATCACTAGTGGTCACTGGCTCCTTGTATTACGAGTGGGCAATTGGCTATGTACGTCAAGATGTGCGTGCGTTAGCCATCTTTACCCCTTCTGGATACTTACATCCTCGTATAGTAAGTTGTTACGCTGAACTTAGACAGAGCCAGAGACGAGCTGCCGATATCGGACATGCGTGTGCGTGCCAGCCGTTTTATCGCGATCTGATTACGAAATCGCCTTTTAGCTTTGGTTTCGCTTCGTGACAGATAAAATTTGACACAGATGTCATTGAAATGGCAATGCGCATCCTCAGTGCATCTCAAAAACAAAGAGCATCCTGGCCGGACGAAAGTACATATACATACAGGTTATCCTCCCATACTAAGACTATTACCGAGACAGAAATCATCTCGCTGACACCCATTCACGAGCCTGAACTCACTAGCTCGAGGGTTTCGCAGTTCACATCGTTGGCAGTCGACTGCCTCTTTGAACCTCTCAGCTCAGGAGTCTTCGAGCTCGACTGACCTTATGGGTTGCTTTAAATTTTTTTGTAGGCGCGCTATTCTGGTTTGAGAATCTGAGCAGCTTCCGTATAATTGGTGAGTCCATAACGATCGTCTTGCCAATATATCTGTTCAATGTTTCAGCCCCGACCCCCCTACTCACAATACCATCTAAGCCGGGGCAGGGATGAACACAGGGGGCGGCATTAGGTCGAAAGTTGAGTCAGCCTCTACTTCCCACTTATGATGATTGAGATCTCCATACGGGTAACGGAACAGATGTGCAATCCAAGTCGTGCACTGTATAGGGAACAACATCCAAGTTACTCTCCTTGGCGGCGCGGACAACGTCGCTGGCCGTGCGAGTGAATGTGTCCCGGATAACATAGCTACCGGCGGACTGGAGGTGGATCAGGCGATGGCGAATATCCGTGGGGCGAACGCTGCCACCCTTTCCCCACCCGCCTCGAACGATATGAATGCACTTCGGAATACGAATGCAGCACCGAGCGCAGGGGCTGGCGTGGTGGGCACACACATATTAGAGACAGGTGCCGCGAGATAGTGGGATTGCTGCGGGTCTGGCGTGGGCAGCGGCTCAGGAGAATCTACCAACCACCCCGCACCTGGGAATGCATGGGGAGAAGAATGACTTGATGGGATGCGGGCTATAGTGTGCAGTATGAAATATGCTGACTCGAATGGCTCTTTGAAGCCCTGCGTACACCCTTGGCATTTAGAAATGACCAATCATACGCACGGGGGATTCCATCCTCCAGCCGCCTGGGCTATCCTTCTGGGTGTCGTCGGCCGAGGACATATCTGAAATGGAAAGTCCGGCACTCCGGCACTTCGGCACTTCGGCATTTTAGCTGTAGGTTCGTTGCGTTTCGGCGTCAGTAACTATCAGCTAGAGTACTCTGCTTCTTGCTCATCGCCATCCTCCCTCCTCTATGTTCATTCTAGGATGTCGAAAAGTATAGAGATATGTACATTACTGGCTAGGATATTGGAACATGAGGTTCTCGGGGACCTCACATTTGCTCAACTCATGCATATATCCCAATGTTACCCGCCTTTACAAAGGGTGGGGAAGCAAACATTTCTACAAAGCTTACATCTGAGCCTGTCAGATTCTGCTTGAGGTGCGACGGCGGGAAGTGGGTGGGTGCATGGTGTGGGTGGTACGGCTGACATGCCGACAGTGCTTTGTATCACGTCGTGAAGAAGGAAAGTGGTGTTGAATTCAGGAAGTTATGCCAATTAGGCTGAGAATATAGAGAAAATTACAGATCATGTACAGGGAAAGAGTGTGAAAAGGAGGGCCAGGGGGGATAGCTCTGGACATCGGGCACGTCGTCGCTGCAGAGAGTGAGCAAGCCTGAACATGATCGTCGATCGAACTCAGAACTCGCTGGCAATTGTGCCAGCCGCTGGCGATCGCCCTCGATCGCCGGAGTGCCGGAGTGCCAAAGTGCCGGACTTTCTAAATCAGAGACTTCCTGCGTCGGCCGAATTATTGGACAACCGCGTATATCGACATTATCAAGCAAGTCGTAAATTAAGGTCCAGAAATAAATCACTCCGGGGGATAACCAGGACTAGCACTGGTGTGCCAGATTGCGCAGAAGTTGGATGTTAAGTGTAGTCACATGGCCGGCGACAAGTGTTGAATTATGAGCTCACTCAGGCGGTGTATGTGTCACCAGCTGGCGTCTGCTTAGGGGCATGCAGACTGGAATTTGTGATTGGATATATAATCTAAGAAATTACAATAACAGCAAGGATGGGCTGACTGAAAACAAGGAAAGTATTTCATTATATCCAGGAAGTATCAACTTGTCGCATGAGATCTTGGACCGCCCCATCCTGTACTCTTAGAGTAGGTATGAGCATATATAAGTGCTCTCAGATCAATGCGGATATAGGCAACATATATATCTAGCGGTACTCCGAAGTTCAAATTCATACCTTTCTCTCTCGCGTCAAATATGTCGGTTTGGCAATATGATTCGATTGAAAGTTCTGTCGTCTTTGGACTTAGTGCGTCGTGATTGGGTGCAAGTAACTTTCCGGACAAGATGGAGGCCACTATCGCAGGACATCTAGGGGGGAAGACCATAACCAACCACTTGCATTACGAATTATACTCCTACGCTGTATGCAAAGGTTTTAAGGTAGGTTGTGTATAATTTGTAATGGTATACGTATATATATAGGTGAGGTCATGTAGGAAAGCCCCAAAACATTCATACATATTACAGTTTATACCGCAGTAAACCCCGACGTCTCCTTCTCATCGTGCCGATATCATGTCCCCATCCCCGCTTACATCGTCCCCCGTGCGATTCAAATGACCCCGCCCGCACTCCCCTGCTGCTTGACCGGCGCCGCCTGCGTCGTCTGATTCCCCGACCCTATCACCCCCGCCCCAGCCCCCGCTCCCGATCCCGTCGTATGTCCGAGCGCCCCCGTCCTCGTTCCCGTGCCCGTGGGCCCGATCCCGCCAAACGTGCCCGTGCCCCCCACGCTCGTCCCCACGCTCGGCGCCGTGTGCGTCGGCGAGGTCTGAGCCACTGAGGCCGCATTCCCCCCGCGGAGGTTGGCCATCCCCTGATCCACCTCTGCGCGCCCACGGGTCGCGATGTTGTCGCCAGCACCGGCGCTGGAGGTGTCGCCTGCGACGGTGTCGACACCGCCCAAGACGGTGCCGCGGATGCTGTCGCCTACGCCGTGGACTACTTGGATTGCACCTCTGGTAAATGCGGAGTAGTGAGTCAGTAGTTGTAGGCGATTGTGGAGATACCGCGATTGGAAGAGGGGAAAGGATGCTGAGGGGGAGTGAACTATAACTCACTTGATCTTCGAACCGATGCCACTTCCTGCGCCTCCTCCCGTGCCTGCTCCAGCCCCGGTTCCTGCGGTGTTGCTTGTAGACATATCGCGCAGATGTTAGGTGATATCAACTATTGTGGAGAAGGACAAATTTAAAGTGTTAACTCCTGCAGGCCTGATATATTGCCTGAGCAAGTATGACGTATGTCATGAATCATGAATCGTGAATCGTGAAAGACAGCTAGATATCCACAGTGGCTGTGTGATTTGGAGGCGATAGAGCAGTATCAATGGCGAAGAGTCAGAGCTGCCCCAAAGGTGCCCTGGAGGGTCAGAGAACGCATCATATCGACTATGGAGTAAGTACCGGAGCTGGACATGCACAACACAAGGAAGCGGTCACCGGATGTCGGATATCGGTGGGCGGCGTCCAAACACCGTGCCACACGTTCTGCGTCTCTCCACCGCTGTACCAAGTACTGCGCCGAGCTTTTCAAGCTCCTACCCAAGTTCCCAAACTCTTCGTGATATTCTCACTTGCACCTCTACCGCCGCCGAACACGATTCAATTCGATAAGTTTCCGGAGTTCGTTAGTGAGCCCATACATCCCAATCTCCTGCCAATCTCACGCGTCCATGACTTACCATCCTTATCTCTTGCTTTTTCTCCTATTTCTAAAATTCTCTGTAGCGCGAGAGTTGAACCTCCACGACACATTGTGAACCACTCACCCAATCTGCTCTCGAATCACGGTGTCGCCTGTGCTCACGGACATGGAATGCAGATGTATCCAGGAATCAAATTTGCTTCCATATAGCATGCCCATGAACAAGCTGACGGTGTATTCGCCGAGGTGCTCTGCAATTCCATATTCACACTCGTACTCATGCTCGTGACTCCGCCCGCGAATGAGTTTTAACTTATCATCACGATCCTCGAACGCGACCATGCCCATTGCCAGCCGACACCCATCAAGTGTATGTCGGTTCCCACGTGATCTACATCCGTGGGCAGGGTTTATTTTCTGTTTCTTTCATTGTAATCATCCTCACATAAATCATCTTTGACCCTCTTGTTAGCGTGACACCAGTCCCTTCGTCGACCTCGACCTCCACTCTTCACTTTGCTTGTTACACTTCGGTTTGGCTGCAACTGTCAAGATATCAAAGAGACAGATTGTTCGTTGCTCCACGACGGGGGGTGTCAGACCAGGATTTGAGCGGCTAAGCGCTCTCGCACTCATCTTGTCATCGTCCCTGCCCATTCGTTTCACTCTGTCCTTTTGCATAGCCTCCATCGCTGAATTTTGAATCCGTTGTACTCCGTTGGGACGGCCCCGGACCTGAAGCCTTACAATCCACACCTCAAACCCAGTGTGCCCTCGAATCTTGCTCCATATATTCGGCTTGCTTCAACATCATTAGCATTTTTTCAACATGTGCAACTCATTATCACGCCCGTCGCGTGGCCCACTCTATTCTTGAGGTTACTCTCAGTCAGTGGCCACTCTGAATGTCCGCGCGTCGTCCTTCGCGCCCCTGCGCGAGCGCATGCTGTCCGTGGTAGAGCGGGGGGCATCGAGGTGGAGGGCGGCGACGACCCCGGCGAGGTCGCGCCCGCTGATGGCAGGGAGGCCGGGGAGGCCGAAGCCGTACTTTGATCCACAAAGCTGTCATGTGACATGCCGTGCATTGCGCCGAGGCCAGCATGCCAGTGGGCGCCTGTAAGAACACGAGGCAGCCATGCGATTCTCGCTTCCTTCCTTGTTTCCCCTCCACTATGGCTGACCATGCACCCGAGTATCTCCTATCTGCTTCAATGCTCGCTACGAGCTCTAGATGTACGGACTGACTGCTAATGTCACGAGACAAGTTACTGATCTGAGATACAGCCGCATCAGTGGTGATCAAGCGATCAACGGATGACGACGAAGGACCAGTACAGCGCCCAAGAAACGATCCCCAAGTGAGTATTTCCACTCGATGTTGGCACCACGATTGTACTGATCGCGCTTCGTCAGATAATCACTACCCAGGGTATCTCAGGACATGCCAGAGTGTTTAACGTCGGGGGCGATTACATTACCCACATCAACGATGCGTTAAGCGCGAACACGTATGCTTTGTTTGAGTCAATCGAAGTGCGCTTGAAGGTCGTCCAAGATAAAGAGCTAAGTATGTTGCCTTGCGCCTTAACAATACCCCTCTAACTACGCTCCATCTAGATACAGAGGTTCACGTCTGGCTATCGGCACCAGACGTATCCCAAAATCTGAACGCCGCACTGCGCAAACGACAAGCAGGAACCGGTGCCTGGTTTCTTGATGGCGCACAGTTTGCGGAGTGGAAGAAAAACGCCAACACTGTCTTGTGCATATACGGCGCTCGTTAGTTCCTCTCTCTCTCTATTTTCTGAAACTGAAGATATCGCCACCAGCTGGATGCGGAAAAACAGTTCTATGGTGCGGTCCATTCTTGCGGCATTCATGGACTATGCCTCATCTCCATGCTTCTAGCTCGACTGTTATCGAGGCGGTCAGAGACTCGTGCACGACACCTTTATCGGGCTGGGCCTACTTCTTCTTTGACAGGAGAAACGCGAACAAAGGTCTGCTGCTATGCGAGAATTTCTTGCGCTCAGTTATCTCGCAGCTCTGTTCTCGCTGTGGCGGAATCCCGGAGGCCGTTAAGGCTATGTACCAATCGCACGGCAACGGTCGCGAGCAACCGTCCGTCAAAGCGCTAGAGGAAACCCTGCGAGCAGTGCTGGCGGCCTTTGACGATGTTTACATCATTGTTGATTCTTTGGATGAGTGTGGCGAACAAACCGGGTTACTGAAATGGATCCAAACATTGGCGGGGTGGACCTTGGCACGGTGGCATCTCCTCGTCACGAGTCGGCCAGAGCCCGATATCACGAGCCGCCTAGATCTCATCTACAATGTTTTCATCATACGTTTACAGGGCTCGGCGTTACATAAAGACATCAGCGACTACTTGGACGAGCGGCTCTCCTGTATCAATCGCTGGGCAGAGGCGATCCGAACCCTCATCAAGGCCACATTGCTAGGGGGCGCCGATGGGATGTGAGTGGAAGCATACGCTGCTAGCTCTTCAGGGCTGAATTCGTGAATAGGTTCAGATGGGTCGCGATGCAGATGGACAGTCTAGAAAGCTGCATGAACATGAGGGAGGTCAAGAAAAAGCTCAAGACCCTGCCAGCGGACCTCGAAGAAAGCTACGAGCAAATTCTCAGTAGCAGCCCTCGCCGCGAGGAGCTTCTTTGCATGCTTCACTGGCTGGCGTTCTCTGCCCGCGAACTGCTGCTCGAGGAAATCGCAGAAGTACCGTCGGTGGATTTTGATGCGGAAGATGGCCCGTGCTATGATCCAGACCTGAAATACTCGAATCCCTCCATCGCCCTTACTGTCTGTTCTGGATTGGTCACCGAGGCGGGTGGTATGGATGCTCACATGCCGTGAAATTTGATGTTACTTACTACGTTTTATGCAGGTATTGTAAAGCTTTCCCACTTCTCTGTCAAGGAATATCTCGTTTCAGACCGCATCAAGACCGGGATGGCCGCCCAGTTCTCCATGAGCGAGCATCTCGCCCATTCCGTCATCGCGCAAACATGCGTAGCCTACCTGATGATCTTCAACACAGCCGATTCCATCCAAACTCCTGTCACAACGACTGGGCCATTTCCACTTCATCTGTATGCGGCAGAGTACACATCCTCGCATTTAAGCATGACGCACACCACCACTTGTCCAGCTCTTCACAGCTCTTCACAGCCTCCTTCTCACACTCTTTGTACCCGCGCACGGCTCCGGTTCTGCACTTGTTAATTGGGCTCGAATTTATGAGCTTGATGCACCCTGGCGGGGAACGCATGTTTCACTGCTCACACCAGTCTACAAAGTGGCGTCATCCCTTTACTATGCTTCTTTGCTCGGTCTTGAGCTTATTGTTGAGCATCTCCTCCAGCGTGGCTGCCATGTCGATCACCTCGGGGGTCATTTTGGGACTGCTTTGCAGGCGGCGGCGGATAGAGGCCACCTGAAGATTCTGACAGTGCTCCTCGAGAATGGTGCCGATGTAAATCTCCTGGGTGGATGTTGTGGGTTCGCATTACAGGCAGCAGCACGGCAAGGTTCCATTGCCATAGTAAAGCTTCTCCTCGAGCGTGGCGCCGATGTGAATATCCAGGAGGGGGTTTATGGAACTGCATTGCAGGCAGCAGCAGCCACAGGTTCCATCGATACGCTGAAGCTCCTCCTTGAGCGCGGCGCCGACGTAGATGTCCAGGGAGGATTTTTCGGGACCGCGTTGCAGGCAGCGGCATCCGAAGGTTACATCGAGACGGTGAGCCTTCTCCTTGAGCATGGCGCCAAGGCAAATCTCCAGGGCGGGGAATACGGAACCGCTTTGCAGGCGGCCGCATACAAAGGTTTCTTCGAGACGGTCAGACTTCTCCTCGCGCATGGCGCCGATGTAAATCTCCATAGAGGCATCTGGGGGACCGCATTACAAGCAGTAGCGCGGCAAGGTTCCATGGAGATGGTCCAGCTGCTCCTCGACCGCGGCGCAGATGTAAATATTCAGGGAGGGGCCTTTGGGACTGCATTGCAGGCGGCAGCATACATGTCTCACGGCAAGATCGAGAAGCTACTGCTTCAACACGGTGCGTCCGTTGTGCCAGGGTGCTGTGCACCCTCGCTGGGTACGACGCACGCCTGACCGACCGACGACTGTCTTGGGCCAAGCCACCCAGTTCACCGTGGACCCTCGAACTTCAAGCACGAGCTCCTAACCCTCCTGGGATTTAGAGCGATATTCAACGTCTCACTCGTTTGTAAATAAAACCTCGTTTAGGCAGCACTCTATTTTATACACAATACACGTATACCAACTCCGACTCCCCCATTCCAAACGCCGAACCCGACTTTGTGACCTTGCCTCGGGACCCTGAATTTCGTTCTAAGTCATAGCGTCACATCCTCACACCCCATCTCTCTCCTGCACCGCGACCTATCAGCCTATTCTCGCTGCAGCTCAAACTTATAAATGTCTGTCTGTGTGCCTGGGAGAATCTCCTTGAGGGAGTGGCGGGAATCATTATCTGAACATCGCGTCCTATGAAACAGGTCAAATCGCGTGTGCGTCATGTCAGCCTGTATCTCACATGCCCAAGCTCATGAAAGAGGACAGCAGTCCATCTGCCCCCCAACCTCCGGTGTCGAGAACAAGGATACTGCTAGGCGAAGGGAATACAGTGGCAGGAATGGGAACAGGCTTCGGGATGACTTGCAAGGATTCCTTGCTGATGCGGCAAGGATGAAAGACGCTGAATCGCCCTATCGGGTGCATTGTATACCTTCAGCGACGCTATGAGAAGAGTACTGAGTATCCAGTAGTACTGGCACTGAAAGCGGCAGCTAAGATATACAACGGTCAAGATTGAAGAGATCTAGCGATAGAACCATGAGCTGCGTGACTCGCATCTGCAGAGCCCTTGAGGCTTGGTGCGTCCATGGACGCTTCCATTTGGGATCATATCCAGAGCCGTTACATACCCTTGGGCTCCAAACAGCACCACACCAAACGCGATGATGGCAATAAACGTCGAACCACGAGTGCCGTGATACTGCCCGGCCACCAGCCACTCGAATCGTCCACATGTGGGAGTAGAATGGAGGGTGATTAGGATGCAAAGGTTAAGTCGCCTGGGATACGAACATGCCAAAGGGTGCCTTCAGGTCCACGTGAGTACACGTGTAGATAAGAGAAGTCCATTGGTACGCACCGCCTAAGCATTATTCCCGGGCGCTGCGAGTGCGAGTTGATGGGCCGAACATCATCTCCACGTGCCATACTCCGGGGTGGGTTCCATTCGTGGCACGTCTACAATGGCCCAACGGAGTGGGAGAGAGCTGCTTGCAGGCCTAGGCACACTCTCGATTCGTTTCTAGGTTATTGAATGCGGGAATGGGAACGGGGTTGGGGGACGGTGGGTTATTAACTGTTCACACACTTGATTAATACCAGCATACCGCTCATTCCGCCTGGGCCTGCTCCGAGCACAATTCTAGTCCCAGCCGCGTTGCTTGTACACACGTTGTTCACAACAGGATGCAGAAGAAGCACCCTAATAGATAGTACGTGTTAATCCTTTAGACGGGAAGGATGCGTTTGGGATAAGTCACTGCTGAAACGAGGAGGGTGGTCAACGGGAGTGGAGTTAGCAATTGGGATACAGATTACTTACAGCTGCAGCTATTCATTGTTAAAGCGACAAGAATCAAAGACCCGAAATCCCCCATAAGCGCTCTTCAATTTCAGTCGAGCAAGGCTCGGACCTGCTAGTCCTGCAGTGGCCTGTCGGGAAAACCAAGGAGGAATCGTGCTTGCGAATGAGCTCCTCGGTGTGGCCGCGATGGCGGTCAGAACGTTCATCACGACAAAGGCGATGAAGGGAATGACCCCTCCACCTCGAAGTGTCGTGAATCGTGATGTAGACCGGCCCCTCCGGGCCCCGAGTTAATCGCATGTGGGGATAACAACAGACGATAGCATGGGCAGGGAGAGCGGGAAAGGGCGGAGGGATAATAGGAAACTCACTTAATGCTGCACTCTGTACCTCCTCTGCATATGCCTGGTGCGGGTCTAGTGCCAGTTCCGGGTACGGCGCTGTTACTCGTGCGTCAGAACCCGAAAGTTGGGCAGGTGCATAGGTCAAATGTTGGGCAGCTTCATAGGAGGTGGGCATTAGTTACATACGTACGGATGACGAAGGTTATGAAGGTTAACAGACAGGTAGTTATAGGTCCACAGCGAGATAGAAGAGCATCGATGACATCGGCGTAGGTGCAGTCGACGGCGTAGCTTGCCCATGTGCAGTCGGCATGCAATGACGCTACTGGAGGCAACGTTGAAGGCGAGAATTTGAAACGACTGAAGTCTGAGGCGGGCATGCGATGTTCCTGGTGCTGACAGTTTATGAAGTATCGATGACGCGTCAATTTGGTTAACGGCAGGTGCCGTGCTGTCAAGAGTTTAGAACTTATGCGCAAGCGACCGCGCAGAAATTGAAACCACCGAGAATTCTTGCGGCTCGCTATCTCCAATACGTGCTCAGCCGGCCCGCAGACCACCTTGTCGCTTGTGCACTACGGGAATGCGAACTTATGTACTCACAGGGTGCACCAAACTGGCTGGGAGATCTAGGGGTCGTGATAAATCGCATGCCTGCATACTGGACCCGCCCGCTTTGGTCGCCGCTCGGGCTCGATGTCGAATCAGTTACATTACTAATCGCGGACATCACACTGGCTGCAAAATCGCATGTTCAAAACGCGATCGACGAGTCCTCAAAAGGATCTCTGCTGCACGGCCGACTCCACAACGACGAGAACGGTGACGCTGTGGCCGAACCGATTGCATTTCGCCTTTACCTCTCTGTGACTAATCCGGGACATCGCAGGGCTCTCGCGGGGCTGCTTCTGGCGGACTCGCCTCTCGCAGACTCCCAACTACGGTACGCAGACGGAAGAGGGAGACGAAAGAAAATCCCGCATGAATGGCGGTTATGTCGCTTCTGTATGACAGACGTCGAAGACACCCTCCACGCGTTGTTTGTCTGTGATGGCTCGTCCGAGCTATGTACTGTGCGCGCAATGTTCTGGGCTAAATGTAGCGCCAGTGGCGAGTCAATGGGCCGGTTACGTTCTCTGCCGCCAAAGGACGTCCTGCATCACATGCTGCTCTCTAAACTCCTAGTACCGATCCTGGCGGAACACGCGTTTGAAGTGCTGAAGATCTTTGGACGGATGGACATGTTTGTTGCCTCTGAAGCTTACTGGTATGACCAAGACACATCGGAACCTAGACGCCACTCAGCGCTCGATGTTATGCTATGAGATCTCAAACTCTGCCCCAAGAATAGATACTGGTTGATCCGTGACCAGTTCAAGGCTGAAAACTACACTCCCATCACACTGGACAGGAATCCTTCCGCCCCCGGGTTTTTAAAAATTTTGCCCAGGGGTCCGGGGACGGGATTTATCCTCCCCCGGCGTATCCTGTGTACTATCTTGGATGTCTAGTTATTTTGGGGATAACTAGTATGCGAGATACACTATGCAGGGTTGGGATCAATGCCCGCGTTTAAGCTGGATGGGGGGTCCATAGATAGTACTTATTCACGGATGTACTTAGTATGGATACCGGCGCTCCCCTACAGGAGTGTCGGGAAAATAAACCCGAACCTCACCACCACCGAGCGAAGCAAATTGCAATTCGGGTGTCGGACATCGGCAAGTGTACAAAAGACGTCATCGATCCCGTGCACTACCCGTCCTTTGCTCTTGCGACACCAGCACCCATCTCTTCCCATTCATAATGACTGTACAGATTGTGTATTAACCATCAGATGCATCAGATCTGGTGTTTAAAGATTTGGCCCTTCTCACAAGTGACCCGATCCCACTCTCATAAGCCGTCTTGTAGTGC
The DNA here is from genome assembly GCA_001630335.1 of Athelia psychrophila. Lineage (NCBI taxonomy): Eukaryota > Fungi > Basidiomycota > Agaricomycetes > Atheliales > Atheliaceae > Athelia > Athelia psychrophila. The sequence continues at coordinate 63,021 of KV417737.1, forward strand.
GCCTTGGTCCCATTTTCTTTGGTAACATGATTCACCTGATCATGCCGGATCAGGCGGCACGTATCAATGCACTTCTCTCATTAATGCGCGTACTCACGGGAACCCCGGGTGACCTGGGACAAACTTCGAATAGTTTCAAAATCTTGCCTAAATTAGCAAACCCAGAGGGAGGTTTTTGGTGGCTCGGGCGAGGCTCGGGCGAAATTCTGGTCCAGAAGGTCGCATGGGTATAGTACAGCATGTTCCATATCAATTATAAGGTGCATGATGCCCTCCTGTCTGCTCCCACATCGGGGAGAACTCGAGCCGCTGCTGTTGAAAATAATAATGGGACTGCGCAATCGGCTGCCGAGTGACAACAGTGTCAACTGCGGAATGCTGGTGTCGGTGAGTTCAAAAACGCATGGAATGATGCAAAGAAAGAGAATGTGTGGTATCATGGGCTCGCAGGCTCACGAGGCTCTGTGTGCTATATGGCGTATGTCTGAGTAATACACAGTGTTAGTCTAGGAGGATACCATTTATTGGCATTTGCATTTATCCAGCCGGGACGCTCGCACCGGCTCTAGCATCATTGTTAGGAGATGTGACGACGATCCGGAGTGACATTTCCACAGAATCTGAGTTTCAAATAGCCAAACCAACGCTGAAAGACGATTTTCAGTATTCAAATTTCAGATCACGGGCAGTTCGTTTCTCGCTCTGTCTTCTAAAAAAACATGAGCATAACAAATTCAAAAATATACGAGAATGACAGTAGCTACAACGGGTCAGGATGTCTATCTAATGTACTAATACTACCACAACCCGATCTGGCGCTCGACAGGAGGGGATAGCATTGCACCCTCCTCCGGGCATCAAGTTATATTCAATACTAAATCACACGAACAGGTGGTTTATGAATCTGAGTGCCCCCTGACAAATCGACCATGGAATCCTCCCTTCGAATGCGACCTTCCTCGCGCGCGTCAAAGTGTCCTGTAGCACGGTCTAAGATTTGCTGCCTTGAGGGTTTGAAAATATGATTCATTTGAAAGTTCTGTTGTCTTTGGACTGAGTGTTTCGATATTGGGTAAATATTGGGTGCCAATAATTTAGACAACCTGGAAGCTCTACCGGCCGTAGCCAACCATCTGCGTTATAAATTATGATCCTACACAATATGCAAAGTACTGACGTACATCGTATAACAGTACTTAGTAATGGTATCTGAATTTTGTATAGAAATAATTCACATCACAGGAAACCCCGTCGTCTCCTGCTCCTCATACTGATATACTGTGAATGGTGGCCATCCCCTGGTCTACCTCTGTACACCCACGGGCCGCGACATTGTTGCCGACACCGGCGCTGGAGACGGTGCCACGGATGTTGGCGCTAAGCCGCGGACTACTTAGATTGCGCCTCCGGTAGGGGTGGGGTGGGAGGTCAGTAGATCTGAGCTACAAGCACACCGTTAACTCGCTTGAACTTCGACTCAATACAACTTCATGGTCACCGCTCGGATGTCGGATATCGGTAGGCGGTGCACAACAACCAACAACAACTGCAGACGTTGCAGCCGCGCATGTAACACGAGGCAGTCACAACTACAGCTGTCTACAGCCTTTCAGGCGGTAGCTCACGGCAATCGCAATCTTGTTTATGGCTGACCATGCACCCGATTATCTACTATTTGACCATCCGCCATCCACTTCAATGCTCGCTACGAGCACTAGACGTATGGACTGACTGCTAATGTCACGATGCAACTTATTGATCTGAGATACAGCCGCATCAGTGGTGATCAAGCGATCAACGGACGACGATGAAGGACCAGTACAGCGCCCAAGAAACACCTCCCAGGTGATTATTTCCACTCGATGTCGGCATTGAGATTGTGCTGATCGCGCTTCGTCAGACAATCACCACCCGAGGTGTATCAGGAAATGCCAGTGTGTTGAACGTCGTGGGGGATCACATTACCCACATCAACGATAGGTTAAGCGCGGACAGTTATGCTTTGTTTGAATCAATCGAAATGCGCTTGAAGGTTGTCGAAGACAAAGAGCTGGGTATGTTGGCTTTCCCGCTAACAATATACCTCTAACTACGCTGCTCTAGATAAAGAGGTCCACGTCTGGCTATCGGCGCCCGACGTATCCCAAAACTTGAATGCAGCACTACGCAAACGACAAGCAGGAACTGGCACCTGGTTTCTTGATAGCCTAACGTTTGCGCAGTGGAAGAAAAAGCCAAATGGTGTACTATGCATATACGGCGCACGTGGGTTCCATTTATTTATTGTTTGATCTTAAATTGACAGGTTTCGCTACCAGCTGGGTGCGGAAAGACAATTCTATGGTGCGGTTCATTATTGTGGCATTCGTGGACTATGTCTCATGTTCATACTTACAGCTCGACTATTATCGAAGCGGTCAGAGACTCGTGCACGACTCCATTATCGAGCTGGGCCTACTTCTTCTTTGACAGGAGAAACGCGAACAAAAGTCTGTTGCTATATGAGAACTTCTTGCGATCGGTTCTCTCGCAGCTCTGTTCTCGCTGTGGCGGAATCCCCGAGGCCGTTGAAGCTATGTATCAATCACACGGCAGCGGCCGTGAGCAGCCATCCGTAAAGGCTCTAGAAGAGACCCTGCGAGCAGTGGTTGCAGCCTTTGATGATGTTTACATTGTGGTTGATTCATTGGATGAGTGTGATGACACTGACAAAACCGAGTTGATGAACTGGATCGAAACATTGGCGGGGTGGAACTTGGCACGGTGGCATCTCCTCGTTACTAGTCGGTCAGAACCCGATATCACAAGCCGCCTCAAGCTCATCCGCAATATTCTCATCATACGTTTACAAGGCGAGGCATTGCATAAAGATATCAGCGACTACTTGGACAAGCGGCTCTCCAATCGCTGGACAGAGCCGATCCGAGCCCTCATCAAGACTACATTGCTAGGGGGCGCCGATGGAATGTGAGTGTAATTATACTCTGCTAGCTCGTCACGGCTGAATCCGTGAATAGGTTCAGATGGGTCGCGATGCAGATGGACAATTTAGAAAGCTGCATGAACACGAGGGAGATCAAGGAGGCACTCAAGACTCTTCCAAAAGACCTCGAAGACACGTATGAGCAAATCCTCGCTAGGAGTTCCCGCCCAAAGGACCTTCTTCGCATGCTTCACTGGATGGCATTCTCTGCCCGCGAATTGTTTCTCGAGGAGATCGCAGAAGTACCGTCGGTGGACTTTGATGCGGAAGATGGCCCGTGCTATGATCCAGACTTGAAATACTCGAATCCCTCCATCGCCCTTACTGTCTGTTCTGGATTGGTCACCGTGACGGATGGTATGAATGTTCACGTCCCATGACAGTTAATGTTACTTATCGCGTTTTATGCAGGTATTGTAAAGCTTTCCCACTTCTCTGTCAAGGAATATCTCGTTTCAGACCGCATCAAGACCGGGATAGCCGCCCAGTTCTCCATGAGCGAGCGTCTCGCCCATTCCGTCATCGCCCAAACATGCTTGGCCTATCTGATTATCTTCAACGCACCCGATTCAATCCAGATTCCTGTGACAACGACTGGGCCCTTTCCACTTCATTTATATGCCGCACAGTACATATCCTCGCATTTAAGCTCCACGCACGCCGCCACTTGTCCAGCCCTCCAAAGCCTCCTTCTGAAACTCTTTATACCCGCGCAGCGCTCCGATTACGCGCTGATCAATTGGTGTCGAATGTATGAGCCAGATACTCCAAGGCGGATATTGGATGCTACACTCCAAAGATCAGCCGAAGAAGTGGCACCACCTCTTTACTATGCTTCTACCCTCGGTCTGAAAGGTGTTGTTGAGCACCTTCTCGAGAGTGGCGACACTGTCGATCTCCCAGGGGGCTACCATGGATCCCCATTGCTGGCGGCGGCATACAAAGGTCACACTGAGATTGCGGCCATGCTCCTCGAGCACAGTGCCGGCAGCAATATTTCGATAGCATTGCCGGTGGCGGCAGCACAGGGCCGCACCGAAACCGTTCAGATGCTCCTTGAGCATGGCGCTGATGTGCATTTCCACAGAGGGGATTACTGGACCGCCTTACGGGCGGCAGCATCGAAAGGTTCCTTGGAGACGGTCAAGCTTCTCCTCGACCACGGCGCCGAGGTAAATCTCCAGGGAGGATATTGTTGGACTGCATTACAGGTGGCAGCATCGAAAGGTTCCACCGAGACGGTAAAGCTTCTCCTCGAGCATGGTGCCGCGGTAAATCTACACGGAGGGTATTACAAGACCGCATTGCAGGCCGCAGCGTCGAAAGGTTCCTTAGAGACGGTCAAGCTTCTCCTCGCGCATGCCGCCGACGCGAATATCCAGGGAGGGTATTACGGGACTGCATTACAGGCCGCAGCGTCACAAGGTTCCATCGAGACGACTAGGCTACTCCTCGAGCGTGGCGCCGAGGTAAATCTCCAGGGAGGGTATTACTGGACCGCATTACAGGCTGCAGTATTGACGGGCTCCTTCGAGACGGCCAAGCTGCTCCTCGAGCATTGTGCCAATGTGAGTCTCGAGGGAGGGAAGTTGAGGCCCGCATTGCGGGCGGCAGCACGGCAAGGTTCCGTTGAGACGGTCAGGCTTCTCCTCAAGCATGGCGCCGATATAAATTTCCAAGGAGAGGATGTTGAGACAGCACTATACGCAGCAGTGATTTGGGGTCACACTACGTGTTGCAAGACGCTCCTCGAGCATAGCGCCGATGTAAATCTCGAGGGAGGGAAGTTGGGGCCCGCATTGCATGCGGCGGCACGTCGAGGTTCCGTCGAGGCGGTCAGGATTCTCCTCGAGCATGGCGCGGATGTAAATATCCAAGGAGGAGATTTTAGGACGGCACTGTACGTGGCAGTGATGTGGGGTCACACTACTTGTTGCAAGATACTCCTCGAGCATGGTGCCGATGCAAATATCCGGGCAGGGGATTTTGAGACCGTCTTGCAGGCGGCAGAAAGGTTGGGTCACCGCAAGATTACAAAGCTACTGCTTCAATACGACGCAGCGGTGGAGCTGAAGCTTCCAGCACGAGCCACGAGCCCTCCAAAGGCCGCATATAGAGTACAGCGTAGCAGAGCACTAACATGGTGATAGGAAATGAAACCTTGGTAGCTCTAGGCAGGACTGTATTTTACGGGAAATATAAATAGCAATGCCAAACCCATCCAAACACCGAACCCGAATTTGTGACCTTTATTTGTGCCTGTAAATCTCATTATATATTTTGATGTCACTTCACTCCCTCACCCCCCATCTCTTTCCGGCATTGCGACCAATTGGTCTTGTTATGGCTCGAACTTCGAACTAAGAAGTCCCTTTCCGCCTAATGCCTTCGTCTTCCCGAATCTCTTGGAGGGATTGGTAGGTTAGAGCTGCAAAACGCGTCGGATGAGGCAGATTCGTTCGAGCGTGGCGCCGAAGTCGATATAAAGTCATCGGGATATGGGACAGCTTTGCAGGCGGCTGCAGTGAATGGTTGCACCGAGACGGCAAAAGCTGCAGCAGGGGAAGGTCACATCAAGATTGTCAAAATGCTCCTGGAGTGTGGCGCCGACGTCCATGTCCAAGGAGGGTATTATGGGACCGCGGTGGAGGCGGCAGAAATCCGAGGCCACCAGGAGATCCAGCAGCTACTAGCTAAGAAGTCAGGAAGACTAGCCACTGACGCCTTTGACTGGAGCAGGCAAGGGAGCGAGGAGCAAGGCGGGCCAACCCTGGCCAACCTCGTGCTAGGCGGAAGCACAGCCGAAATCCGACAGTGACACTGCTCAAGCGCTAAGTCACGTCAACAACCATTACTAATTCACTTCATCGTACTGTCTCACTATGCTCACGTCAAACTCTAGCTATACTAGACAACCCTGGAGGTTACACAAGGTCAGCAGAATTATAGGAAAAGGGATTCCTCGCTGACATCACCTGGCAGATCCTGGAATGCATAGGTAGATCCTGGAATGCATAGGTATATCCGCACGCCGCCGTGTCCAAATCTGCACCCCTAGCCTCAATCTGTCTCTCCAGTACGACCGCCCCCATATGAGCATCATCCCAGGAGCTGATTCTCACAAAAGGAAATCCTCCCTCGTCAGTCACTTGAAAGCGACTTTGCCGACCATGGGTCTACCACATGCGAGGTCCCTTTACAGAGGTCGCCAGTGGAAGGCACGAACAGGCCAGCTGTCGCAGACGAGGGGGAGGAAGACAGACGAAGATCGCGGTCAGAGCTGGATCGCCGAGGCACGCCAGAACCGCCGCACTGGGGAATAGCATATCCACCGAACGACGAGCGCCAAGCTGGGGTCGTCCATTCGCGTCGCGCGAAGCACCCACACTGCCCCCCGGCGTCCCTCACCACGCAGCGCAAACGCACAAACATATACGCCTGTCCCGCTCTGCCTCGATTCCTTCCCCGCTCTGCCATCCTTCTTTTCCCCTTCCACCTTCTCCCTCCGCCAACCTGCCCGCACGCGCTCGCTACCGCCCTGCGACCAGGGGATGTGCTATCGAGCTCGCCGGAGCCACTCACTCAAGAGCCCCGCTATACCTTGGACTCCCTGCTCGCACGAAACTGCACCACCACCATCAGATCCCACCCCTCCGCGCTGCCCGTAGCATCTTTCCCCATCCCCGGCCCGCCTCCTATCGTGGCGGACGAATCCACGCAGCTGCTCGCGTCCAGCAGGCGGAACTCGAGAGCGAGTATCATGAGCGCTGCGCCCCGTGGACGAGCTTTTCGAGCGGTCACGCCTATGCGACTGGGAATGAGGCGCGATCGAATGGGAGCTGAGGGTTGAATCCGGTGGATGAAGACGGGAGGAGGATCGGGGCGGAAGGGGGAGCAGGGGAAGAAACGGCCATTTCATTCCATTTGGTGTGGCTCGCGGAACTCAGCGAAGACTATCGCATCCCCATCTCCCAGTCATAATCGCTGACTGGCCGGGACAAAAACCGCGACTGCGAACCTCGTCGCCCCACCACGCGCGCACGTGTGCGTCACCGAGGAGGACACGCTAGATTTCGCGAACTTCTCCAGCGTGAGCGGTACACCGGCCACGCATGGCCAAGGCTACAGTGCCGACATTCTGCAATCGCAGTTGGAGTCGCAATATGAAGGGCCTAGAGAGGTTCGACTTGGGGTTGGATGGGGACGAAGGATGGGAAGGGAAGGGACGGGCAGAGACCCTGACAACCTGACGAGCTTCGATGCTCTGAATATACCCCGCGTTGCCCGAAGCTCGCCCGTCCTATCCCGCGCTACGACGAATGCGCACGTGGTGCCGGAGGGCGGGGCGCCCATGGGGAACATCGCGAACACACATGTCGCACGGCCACAGGCGCACAGAGCAGCGGGAAGCGGAAACGGGCATACGCCTACGCAGCAGGTCTTTCCCTCCGCCGAAACCCAAACCATCTCAACTTCGACTTCGACCTCGACGCCTGATGAAGTGCGGCCGGTGCATCAGCGCATGCGCGCTATGTACTCCAAGGCGGAGAATCATAAGCGGGCGTTGGCACCGCGGAACCCCTCGTCTGCGTCCGGGTCTGGCTTCGTCTGCCAGGGTTGACACCGACGCACCGAGTGCTTCGCGCTCGGCAAGTCTACGCGCCAAACCAGCTTGGAAACCACCGGTATCGCCCGCGCTCATGCTCGCCACGCGCCTCAATGCCGAAGCGGGGGGCACGTCGGTCGATATCGCACGCGTTCGCGATTCCACCCCGAAGCCCAAACTCCGGACGACGCCATGGAACTCGGGCGGGGAGCAGCTGCTCCGGAGTGCGCAGCTGAGCGTGGCGAGTGCGGGGGCGATGGGCACACAGGGGAGCGGGAGCGCGGCGAGTTATGGGGTGCCGCTTGATCCCCATTCCTAGAAGACGCAACAGGATACGCCACGCGGCCGCCAGTGAGGAGGTACGCATGCGAGGGCGTGGCTGGGTTGGAATGGAACGAGCTCGCTTACCTCGGCGGATGAGTTCGTGGTGATCACCGCCTCGTCGACTACCATGGGGGTGAGAACCGGCTGTCTTAGGACGACGCCTTTTCCCATTCTGCGCCGTCGCCACCGCCGTGGTGACATGCATTTGCGGGCACGATGGCGATGGAGGGGAGGGAGGGAGGAGATGCGCAGGTGACCTAGGAGGCATACGCGCACGTCGGGAATCAACGCAAACCCATTGGAAGTGAGGGAGGGAGGGAGACGCAGCTCTGCGGCCCACGCGCTAAACCACCCCCCCCGGCGATCTCCCCATTCCATCTGCACCCGTCTGGTAGAATCCGCCAGCGATCGCAGAGAAAGGACCGGGCGCAGCAGCGACGGGAGGGGTCATTGGCGGGGCGGCAGCGAAATGCAGGCGGGGGCAGGGAACGTGCGGAGATTCGTGCCTCGTTTGGGGGAGCGAGCTGAAGGCACCGGACAGCCGGGGTGAAGAAGTGCAACACAGGGATAACATCCATGTCCTTATATATATTTACAATTTATTAGTACAGGTTAATGTACCAGCGCCATATACCATCACATCGTGCCCGTAAAATGCTAGCCAGGACGTTCAGCCAACTTACTTGGTTGGATATCAACCTACAAGACGACCTACAATAGGCTGAGCCGCTGACATTGAAACTTCAATCTATTGCTGCGCGTTTTTCTTTCGCTGCCACCATAGTCGTGTAATGCCTCATTATGCCAGTATCGCCTGGGCAATCGCCTCAAGCTCCTGCTGCTTATCATCAAACTCATCCTTGGAGGCGTCTTGCGAGGCGTCCAGCCATTGGATTGTTTTGTTGATGGATGTCTCGAGCTTGGTGAGGGAGTTGCGGAGACTGTACGAGTACGACTCGAGGCCGTTCTTGGAGTGGATACGGGCAGCGGCAGCCTCGTCCTCGACCTTGTACTGCTCGGCCTCCCTGAGCATGCGCTCGATCTCTTCCTCGGATAGTCGGCCCTTGTCATTGGTGATGGTGATGCTGTTGGACTTCCCTGTCGTCCTGTCGGCGGCGGAGACGTCCAAGATACCGTTGGCGTCAATGTCGAAGGTGACGTCGATTTGAGGAACACCTCGGGGCGCGGGAGGGATACCAGAAAGCTCAAAACTTCCTAGGAGGTTGTTGTCCTTTGTGCGCGCACGCTCGCCCTCGTAAACTCGGATGAGGACACCGGGCTGGTTGTCGTGGTAGGTGGAGAAGGGTTCGCCCTTCTTAGTGGGTACCCTGGTGTTGCGCTTGATGAGCGCAGTCATGACACCGCCAGCGGTCTCGATACCGAGAGAGTATGGGGCAACATCCAAGAGCAGGAGATCCTGGGTCTTCTCGGAGGTATCCCTGGAAAGGATGGCAGCCTGGACAGCGGCACCGTAGGCGACGGCCTCCTCGGGGTTGATGCTCTTGTTGGGCCCCTTTCCGTTGAAGAAGTCAGATACGAGCTTGACGATACGGGGGATACGAGTGGAGCCACCGACGAGAACGATCTCGTGGACGTTAGCCTTGTCGATCTTGGAGTCACGGAGGACCTTTTCGATGGGCTCGAGAGTGCCGCGGAAAAGGTCTTGGCAGAGCTCCTCGAAACGGGCACGGGTGAGGGATGTGTAGAAGTCAATACCCTCGAAGAGAGAATCGATCTCGATAGAAGTCTGGGCGGCGGAGGAGAGGGTACGCTTGGCACGCTCGCAAGCAGTGCGCAGACGACGAAGAGCACGGGGGTCGGAGGACAGATCCTTCTTATTCTTCCGCTCGAACTCCTCGACAAAGTGGTTGACGAGACAGTTGTCAAAGTCCTCGCCACCAAGGTGATTATCACCGGCGGTGGCCCTGACCTCGAAGATACCATCCTCAATGATAAGGAGTGAAACACCGAGGGTTCCTCCACCGAGATCGAAGACGAGGACGTTACGCACGCCGACGACCTTAAGGCCGAGACCGTACGCGATCGCAGCAGCGGAGGGCTCATTGATGATACGGAGGACGTTTAAGCCGGAGATGGTACCCGCATCCTTGGTAGCTTGACGCTGGGAGTCGTTGAAAGCGGCGGGAACAGTGATAACCGCGTTGTTGCAAGAGCCTCCGAGATATGATTCGGCGGTTTCCTTCATCTTGAAGAGGATCATGGAGGAAATCTCTTCCGGGGACTGAACAGGCAGGAATTAGGATCTGTGAAATTTATAAGGCTGTAGAACTTGCGAATTCCTTCTCCTCGCCACGGTATTCAACACGAACGTAAGGCTTTCCGTCTTTGCTGAAGCACCTGAAGGGGAAGTGCTTGAGATCGGACTGGACCTCTGCATCGTCGAATTTACGGCCGATCAGACGCTTGGCGTCGAATACGCTGAAACATATTGTGAGAGTTAGGATCGACCGAAGGATAAGGTAAACTCACGTGTTTTGAGGGTTTATGTGGACTTGGTTCTTGGCAACATCACCGATGAGACGCTCGTTGGCGGAGAACGAGACATAAGAGGGTGTTGTTCTGTTACCCTGATCGTTGGCGATGATCTCAACACGATCATTTTGCCAGACACCGACACAACTAAAAGAAGAGATAAAAGTCAGAAAGAAATTCAGCGAGATATAATCAAATCTAGCTCACGAATAGGTAGTGCCAAGATCGATTCCGAAAGCTTTTGAGGATACCGACATTGTTCGTGAAGGGTGGGCAGGGAGAGATGCGAGAGATTAAACTAGAGCAATCCGCCTCCGCAGCTTTAGGATTTTATCCGTCAAAACAAAACGTGATGACGCCACTGATGAACGCTTCACCCTTACTGTATTACCAGATGTGTTATGAATACAAACTTGCGTGTATACGTTCATCGAACACCACACTTCCTGAGATCTATCAGATACTCGGGTGCATTGTCGGCCATGATCGAGTGGCAGGAAGTGGGGAAATAACAATGTGATTGGGAGCTGCGGCTTAAAGGGCTGTAGATGCATGGCAGCCTCGTGTTCTTGCAGGCGCCCCATGTACATCCTTTTAGGCCTCAATGGACCGCACAGCAAGTCACATGATAGTTCTGAGGATGAAGCGGCTGCTTGATAACAGAACGACGCCATAATGTGCATAGTAAACCGAGCGCTGTAACAAAGCTCAACAATTATGTCAGTATTTGGATTGCACCCACATGGCTAGCATACGTACCGATGGCTTATCTCTCGCTATCCATAGCGCGTCCTCTATTGTCCCTTGAACTTTGTTATCTTTTCCCCCGAGCCTCCGAATGAGGGTTCGCATAACATGGCTGGACAGATACTTCAGTAGTCAAAATGGTGCGAGATGGCTAGTAGACGCACTAGTACTGATTGCCTATCGCTTCTGCGAAAAGCAGCCAGCGACCGTCGCAGACGAAGCAGGGCGAATTTAGTGAACAATAATTCAAGAACACACTGCATTGGAGGTGCAGATGCAAGGGTTCGGGTCGTCGTCCCAACGGAATCTAACGGATTCGGCGATGGGGTATGCAGAAGGACAGAGTGAAGTGATCTGATTGGGACGAGTATACGAATGAGCGTGAAGCAGCAGAGCCGGTCTGCCGCTGATATCCTGATCTGAGACGGCCCGCCATGGGCAACGAGCCATTCGTCTGTTTTATATCCCGGTGGTCGAAACAAGTGGAGCACGAGGTCGGTGTGCGAAAGGTCTGGTTTCGCTCTGACACGAGGTTCAGGAATTCTTGCAGTGGAAACAATGGCAATGAAAGAAACAGAAAAGAACTCCTGCAGGGTGATGTGGAACGCGGGGACCGACCCAAACTCGGTGGGTTTCGGCAGGCAATGTGCATGGTCCCGTTCGAGAATCTTGATGACGATTTAAAAACAATTCAGGGATGCAAGCGGTGGAATACAGTGCAAGGGGAGGGAATCGGACGAGGGAAATAGAAGGGAGTTACGAGTATGAGTGTGAATATGACAGTACAGAGCAGCTCGAATTCGAATACAGTGCCAGCTCGTTCAGGGACATTCCACGTGGAAGAGAACCGGAATCCATCTGTGTTCCATTGTCGCGGGGGCAGATGACAATGATGATGGCAAAAGCAGAGTGGAGATGAGGAGATGAGGATGAGAAGGGTCCGGTTTCATGCTGCCAACGGATCCAAGAGCAAAAGAGATAGGCGGGATGGCAAGAGCACGGGGTGGCGCAGTGTTAGAAGTGATATTATCATATCGCGAGTGTGGCGCCAGGCTAGACATCGATATCTTATATATAACTCGTCAAAGTTGCTCGTTCGTCTGCGCACTGCACAGGGCCAGGCACGCCTGCAATGGCCAATGTTTGCGGTTGTTGCACACCGCTTGCCGATGTCCGACATCCGACCGGTGTCCAATCTCTGCAAATGTTTTTTTGCTTGCTTTCTCGATATCTTAAGCTTGCAATTGGCTACCAGCTCCACGATGGCAACGGGGAATCTTGACCGAAGGGCTGTCCCAAATCTTCCTAAGTATGGCCCGTCTCAACACTAGGAATTAAACTGCAGCCCCGCCAACATCATTGATGCTGTTTTATCTCACTGGATCACCTGTCTATGACTACAACCTCTGCTTCATACCCCTGCCTGTTCTGCTGCATACCCGTCGTCATCTGCGTGTAACTGATACCCTTCCACTATACAGCTGCCCAAGATTCGAGTAGTTGACTGACGCGCGAGCAACAGCGCCGGTCCGAACTGGCACTAGACTTGGAACGGGCCCGGGCAGGGGGAATATTCAGAGCAGGATTATGCGAGTCCCCTACTATCCCACCTCCCTTTGCCTTCTCCGCATGTGTTTCGCTCGAGCCGCAGATGGGCCGGTCTACGTCACGATTCACGACACCTCGGTGTGGAGGGTCATTCCCTTCATCGCGTTTGTCGTGATGATCGTTCTGACCACCATCACGGCTGCACCAAGGAGCTTATGTGCAAGATCGATTTCCCCTTGCTTCCGACGAGCCACTGCAGTACTAGCGGGCTCAAGTAAGCCTCGAGTGATATCGCAGGCGAGCATAGTCATCGGCATGTCCTGCCACGCTGCCTAGACCATATACGTATTTACCGATCCACGTCTCTCGTCAATACTCATGTAGACCCGAAGCCAGCCCTTGGCATGTTTCGTATCCAAGGCGGACTGCTCTGTACCGTGCCTCATTCTCAGCTAATGTTTATTATCGCTCGGAACTCCCTCGAAGTGATTCTGGAACAAGAAGGCCTTCAGCAGACAGAGACTTGTGGGTTTAAGTTCACGTTCACGTTTAAATCGCAGCAAGGTTGATTGGGCGTGGCGAGAGAGAGAGATGGGAAGGGAAGGTGTAACGCGAAGACTGAGAACGACATGTGAGGTTACGAGTCAATATCAATACGAGGTTCGGCGTTGGTTTGGAATGGAGGTTAGTATCGATAAATATATTACTCGTAAAATACACTCCTACCTTGAGCTATCTATGTTTAATTTCCAAACGAGTTGCAAGTTGCGGGAACGTATTTTAGTCGATGTTCAATGCGGCATCACTACAGCTAACATAATAATTCTACTCTATGCTCCATCTTCCGGTTTGTATTCAAAACGCACTCGTCAGCCTCGTCATCATGTTGAATCACTGAAGGACTCACAGCGTGGGCTTGAAACACGAGATTATACCGTGGCCCCGTGTTCAAGCAGTAACTCCTCTATCTTATCGCGACGATCCCGTGTTGCCGTCTGCAATGCAGTCCTAGGATAATCTCCCTTTATATTTGGATCGGCGCCATACTCGAGGAGCATTTTTACCGTCTCGATGGAACCTTTCCGGGTTGCCGCCTGTAATGCGGTCCCAAACTCCCCTCCCTCTATATTTACATTGGCGCCACGCTCGAGGAGAAGCTTGACCGTCGCAATGGAACCTTGCCATGCTGCTGCCTGTAATGCAGTCCCATAACGGCCTCCCTGTATATTTGGATCGGCACCACGCGCGAGGAGAAGCTTGAGCGTCCCGATGGAACCTTGCCATGCTGCTGCCTGCAATGCCGTCCCAAACTCCACTCCATGTATATTTACATCTGCTCCGCGCTCCAGTAGAAGCTTTACCGTCGCGATGGATCCTTGCCATGCTGCTGCCTGTAATGCAGTCCCATAACGACCTCCCTGTATATTCGGATCGGCGCCGTGCTCGAGGAGAAGGTCGAGTGTCTCGACGGAACCTTTCCATGCTGCTGCCTGTAACGCGGGCCCATAACGCCCTCCATGTACATTTGGATTGGCGCCGCGCTCGAGGAGCATCCGAGTGGCCTCGGAGTGGCCCTGCGTAGCCGCTGCATTCAATGCTGTCCCGTATCCCCCTCCCTGCAGATTTGGATCGGCGCCATGCTCGAGGAGAAGTTGGAGTGTTTTAATGGAGCCTCGCCACGCTGCTGCATTCAATGCGGTCCCAAAATAGCCTCCCAGGATATTGATATTGTCACCACCATCAATAAGGCGCTCGACAACACTTGCCAGACCCAGACAAGAAGCATAGTAAACAGGTGTTGCCACTTCACTGGCTGGTTTCTGAAGATAATCGTCCACTTCGCGCCAGGGAAATTCAGGCTGATACATTCGAACCCAATTGGCCAGAGCAGAATCGGAGCGCTGCGCGGGTATGAAGAGTTTCAGAAGCAGATTCTGTAGAGCGGGACAACTAGCGGTATGGGTCAAGCGAAGATGCGAAGATGTGTACTCTGCCGCATATAAATGAAGTGGAAAGGGACCAGTCGTTGTCACAGGAATCCGGATGGAGTCGGATGTGTTGAAGATCAACAGATACACTATGCATGTTTGAGAGATGACGGAATGGGAGAGGCGTTCGCTCATGGAAAAGTGGGCAGCGGCCCCGGTCTTGATCCGGTCCGAGATGAGATATTCCTTGACGGTGAAATGGGCTAGCTTCACGATGCCTAAATTAAGGCAGTTAGTACTATCTGATGTCATGGTATGGTGAAAATACATACCATCCGTCTCTGTGACCAATCCAGAGCACACAGTAAGGGCGATGGAGGGATTCGAGTATTTCAGGTCAGGATCATAGCACGGGCCATCTGGCGCATCAAAGTCCACCGACGGTACTTCAGCGATTTCCTCGAGCCGCAATTCCCGAGCGGAGAATGCCAGCCAGTGAAGCATGTGAAGAAGTTCCTTTCGGCGAGGACTCCTGGTGAGAATTTGCTCGTACGTGTCTTCGAGGTCTTTCGGTAATGTCTTGAGCTTTTCCTTGACCTCTCTCGTGTTCATGCAGCTTTCTAAACTGTCCATCTGCATTGCGACCCATCTGAACCTATCAGCGAATTCAGTTGTGATCAACTAATGGTGTATGATTCCCTCACATTCCATCGGCGCCCCCCAGCAATGTGTTCTTGATGAGGATTCGGATCGGCTCTGTCCAGCGGCTGATGAGAGAGAGCCTCCGGTCCAGGTAGTTGCTGATGTCTCTGTCTAACGCCGACCCTTGTAAACCTATAGTATGAATGTTGCGGACGAGCTTGAGGCGGTTTGTGATGTCAGGCTCTGGTCGAGTCGTAGCCAGCACATGACACTTTGCCGAATTCCAGCTCGCCACTGTCTGGATCCATTCAAACAACTCGCTTTTATCCCCGCACTCGTCCAATGAATCTATAACGATGTAGACATCATCGAACGCCCCAATCACTTGTCGAAGGGTCTCTTCGAGGGCTTGGACCGATGCCGTCTCGCGTCCTTTGCCGTGCGATCGGTATATGGCTTCGACGGCCTCGGGCACTCCATCACAGCGAGAACATATTTGTGAGAGAATAGAGCGCAAGAAATTTTCGTAGAGCAGTAGACCCTTGCTCGCGTTTCTGTTGTCAAAGAAGAAGTAGGCCCAGCCAGCTAGTGGTCGAGTCGCGCACCAGCTTTTGACCGCTTCAACAATGGACGAGCTATAATTATGGAAATCAGGTATAGTCATGGCACCAATATAATTAACCATACCATAGCACTGTCTTTCCGCATCCAGCTGGTAGCGATACCTTCAGTTTCGGAAAGAAAGTAGTGATATGGCAACTCACGCGCGCCATATATACACAGCATACCATTTGGCTTGGCCTTCCACTCCGCAAACATTAGGCTATTAAGAAACCAGGCGCCAGTTCCCGCTTGTCGTTTGCGCAGCGCCGCATTTAGGTTTTGGGATACATCGGGTGCTGCCAGCCAGCCATCGACCTTGGCGTCTAGCAAATCTTCATTACAAGCGGATCATGAAACATTTCGAAGCCAACGAACCTAAAAATGCATCATGCACGACCTTCAAGCGTACCTCGATTGACTCCAACACAGCACACGTATCCGCTCCTAACCCATTGTTGATGTTGGTGATGTGATCTCCACCTACATTCACCACGCTGGCATTCCCTGAGATACCTAGGGTAGTGATAGCCTGACGATGCAGGATGAGCACAATTGCCAGCTCGGATATCAACAATGAACATCGAGTGCAAATGCTTACATGAGAGTCGGTTCTCGCGCGCTGTCTTGGTCCTTGATCGTCATCCGGTGATCGAAGTCGCTTGATCGGCAGTGTTGCCGCTGTATCTCATATCAGCAGCTTGCAAACTTGCATTAGCAGTCAGTGCGTACGTCTGGAGCTCGTAGCGAGCATAGACGCGGATGTTACATCGTCAGGCATGATGGAGGTGAGACAAATAGGAAAGCAAGATTGCGATTGCTGCCAGCTACCGCTTGAAAGGCTGTCAGTGTAGACACATGGGGCATGATGGCTGCCTCGTGCTCGTGTTCTTACAGGCGCCCATGCGCATCTGGCTCGGGCCGGGTGGGAAGCACAGCATGTCACAGGATAGACTTGAGAAGGAAGTGGTTATTCAAGAAAAGACAGAAGCAAAATTGGAGCCACACGGAGTCGAGTGCGCGAATAGTGAATGCTGGTGATCCTATCCACGTTGAGTGTCGTGAGCGATCGCGGGAAAACAAATGTGAGCCTTGGAGGCCTATGTCGAATAGTGGTAGGGGTTAAAAGGGACGCGAGGAGAGCTGATCGTGCATAAGAGTGGGCAATTACCCCGAGCTCAACAATGGCGCAGCGTGGGCGTACGCGCGCAGAAACATTTCACCCATCTACCTTCCATTTCCGCGGGTGCAGGCGACCACGATCATCCGAGAACAGATTGGTGGATGTGGTGGAAGCGTCCGGTCTCGCCCTACCAACTATTTCCGAAATGGGAGCAAATTCGAGAGAGAAAATGGCTAGCAGCGGAATGGGTTCTCTCTTACACAGCCTGGTTCCTCGCTCGTCGACTGCGCCAGGCACGGCTGCGATGTTTGCGGTTGTTGGACACCGCCCACCGATATCCGACATCCGACCGGTGACTATGTCAGGCCCTGTGTTTTCTTGTCAGTTCTCCGTATTGGAATGGGGTGAACGGGAACACATAAACACGCTGAATAAAAAGGCACCCTCGCCGACACCATCCTTCCTTTGTCCATCCTGCTCTATCGTGACTGGATATGTAGCTTGATTCATGACTCATATATACCATGTGTCATGCTAAATTCTCAGGCTGTGTATTCCATGCAACAATACTGGCGCCTTCAATGGATGTCGGAAACATAAACCTAAACTCACTACCACCGCCGAAAGTAGGATTGGGTTCGATATGCAGTAGAAATGATCTGATTGGAGCGGTTAGTTCAATTTCTCTATTAAAGTGGTGCCCAATAACCCTGGTCTCGCGCTGGTACATATATGCTGCATCTATGCTAGGCGGACCTGTCCAAATTGACTGTATCGCAATGGCAATAGTAACTTGAAGGAATGAATGTCATGCATCGATGTAAGTGCGGGGCGGTGATAAAGAGAGGGAAATGGCGAACGCGAGGGGTTGAACGATATGGATGACGAAGGTGAGAACGTAATTGGTAGAGAGGCGAAACGCAGATAATGGCGATGCTGCGAAGGCAAGACGAACGAAGAGGAGATGAGCAAAGGAGTCCAGGAAGAAGGGAGGTCCAAAGAGACGATATGCACCTTCCCAAAGTTCTCCCAATCAATCTTAATATCCTTTGCCGTCCGCGTCCCTTGGATCTCGTGCGCCTCAATCCGATGTTCATGAGGCATTTGTGAGGCATTCGCCGCCACGCTTCGATGCCCATCCAACGTCCTTTCCTCGTTCTTCCCTGCGCCGGAATCCGCCTGGACGATATCGTGATGTTGGCCTCCTGCCACTTCTTCGTCCTGAGGTCTATCTCCTCGTCCTGATAGTCCTTTTCGCTGGGTGTTTTTGTGGTATGTGACCGGGAAAGGGATAGGGAGACGAGTGTCTTGAACGTCCGGGACTACATATCGTTTTGATGATGATCAGTATTTGGACCTCGACCAAAGGTGCAGATGGCGCACCTGCTCATCCTGGGAATACACTTGAATGTCATCGATGTACATTCCAATCTCCCCATACCAACCAGCGATGAAGTACTGTCGCATTCTCGCTCGCATCACCCTGATACTGGCTCTCCGCATCGGCGCTCTCCCGTCCCTCACCATCCCCACACTGCGTCGAAAACATCGCAAGATGCAGGTCAAAAACTTGCCCCCATGGACGAATGCAAATGGGAGGCATACGTGTACGCCGGGGTACTAGCTAAGACGACGAGCATGATCGACTGGGATGCCGGGACGGAGCGCCGCTCGCCGCCTACACCTCCTCGCCCCTCGCGCAGGAGATCTGGTCGTATTTTCTTCGTTTGACAGGCTCTGCACTCTCCAGCGTCGTCCTTCTCCACCCTCGCGGCATCTCCGGCATGTGTCTGTGCGTCCAATTACCCTCCATCCCTGGGAGGAGGTCCTGCAACGATGGCTTTCCGAGGCTGGCCGCTTCCCGCATACTGGATAGGACGTGCATCGATGTTGATCTCGAAAATCGCAAGTGTGCTCGAGAGAACGCGTGCGTAGTCGTGAACCTCTAGAGAGTCCAAGGTCCAAGTTGGGTTGGGCTGGACGTCGAATCTTGCAGCGCCAGCGCGAGGTTGTGGGTGGGCGAGGACGCAGGTGGGTGCTGATGGAATGGGGAAGGAGTCCGCGGGGGAAGATATTTCGGGTACGTGGCTCGCAGACCTGTATCTTCATTCGTCATTATCTTTCACTGGGTTCGTGGCGATGCCCAACGACCTCTCCCTGCACGCATGCCATTCTAAGCCGCCCGAGCATATCTTCCCTCCCTCCGATCCATCACCGCCATCCTATGTGAACGCAGGTGAAAGCATATGGACATCTCAGCGATTCATGTGATCGTAGTTGTGCGTGGCCAGACACGTTGAGTCGGCTTGGAGCTGGAGGACTTCCAGTACGAGCGTAACCTCGGGAGTTCGGCTAGACGTTTGCATGGCGCGCGTGGGTGGGAATATCCAAAATGCTAATGGGAGAGGGTGGGGTGGAAAATAGCCTAGAGGCCTAGCTTTCCGCAGGGTTGGAAGGAAGCTCAGCATGAGGAACCGTAACAGGGCACTCAACACAGCTCAACACAGCTCAACACAGCCGTACACTCCACTCTGAATCAACACTAGCGAGAACTTAGGCATACAGCATTTTGCATATTTACGTGAACAATGAAAAAAAAATTGCGACCATATCACGACTGGCGGCGTCGGATATTTGCTCATCACATATCCGGTCGCAAACCCTTCCGCATAATAAAAATTAGAGAAAGGCTATGTGATGCCGATATATTCCTTCACATAGTTTATATTTGCGACAGAATCCGCGTGTCTCGCATATATTATCCACATTTTCTAATTAATGGTGTATCACAGATGCTTAGGTTACCGGGGCTTTCCGAATCTGTGTGGCACAATTGTTTAGAACATTTGACTAAAATCTGCGAGCGTCACAAATTAGTTCTAATATTTCTAATTTGAGAAGCACTTTTTGGATATCAACTATCTTTCCGCATATTTTTAACATTCGGAAGGATTGCGGACGAATATGCCATGCCCGCATATTCGACCTCGCCAGTCGTGTATGGCGTGACGAGTGACAAACAGGCGCCAATCTACGGCCAACGCGGTCTACCTCATTCCAGTCACGTCTCACTGTCCTCAAGGCTTGTTTATGTGCTCTCCCATTCAATTTGTGCCCTACCTACGTGAAACCATTGCATATCTTTGGAATCATATGCACGATTGAGCTATCCTCGCGTCACATTTCCACGCCACATTGCCGCCAAAAAAAATTCAGTTTGTTCCAGAACGTTAGATCCATTTCGCCAGCGCCCCCCCTCAATGATTTTCGTTCACGATCGGGAGCAATACCGCAAAATCGGAGCAAAAGTGGAGCCCGGTGACGGAGGGTGACCGGTGGGGCCTAGTGAGTCTGCTTCTCTGTCGTGGGATACAGGGGCGATTCCCTTATCCGGTAATTATCGACGCGTCGCCGCGGATTTCCCTTCCGGCCGAGCCTGCCGCGTATCCCATGGGATACAGGGGCTCTCGCGCTCCATCCGTCCTCCCTTCCCATTTCCGTGCTGGGACCCCGGGCTCGCCATCGCGCGCGCGACGTGACCCCTATGTGACGGTTCGCGATTCGTTCGCGGTTCGTTCGCGGCTCGATCGCACCGCCGCGCCTAATGTAATTATTTAGCCCCTATTACTTACTTGTGGATTCTTCGAGCGGCTGAAGCGGCTGGGCTCGTGCCCCTAAATTACAATACATTTCTCTTGTTACCACACCGATCATTGTGCGCACACCCCGCCCACTCTAACTCTAACTCGATCAATCTCCGCGGCGTGGTCTCGAGCCTTTCCTTCGTGCTTAACCCTTTGTGCCCCCTCGGCGCCAATCCAACCCGTTTCCGGCGCGTTTCCTTTCGTGTTTGCTGGCAGCGACTTCGCGACATCTCCGCGACATCTCCGTGACAATGTCAGACCCCCCGTCAAACCTTATCAAACAGTACACTGCCCCTTCCGACCTCACGGCTACCTCACTCAATGGGGCCACCAAAGCACAATGCGAGCGCTGGATCGTCCTGCTCAATGATGCTCAGGGGCAGAAGATCATCAAGAAGACTGGGAGAGTGGAGAAGCTGAAGGCCCGACTGGCGGACATTTACGAGATCGATCGATCGGCCCCGGCACCTGAGCCCGTGGCTGGTCTGCCCACCATGGATGAGGGCATAAGGCAGTTGCAATGGGACAGTTGGGGGGCTCTAGGGCAGGAATGGCTCGAAACCGCCGATGCTGGCAGACAGTTCTTGTTGTGTCCTCCTTCCGCAGGCCGTCCGGACACGGTCTCCCCAGGACTTCTGCAAGAGATCGCCACTCTGCTGAGCCGTATCGACATCCAGTCCAGGCGACCCAACGACTTCAACCCATCTGCTACCGACTTCTCCAATGAGGCCATCACTACGCTTATGAGGGCCGCTGAGGACGGTAGACCTTCCGCTCAGTTTCAACTCAGGGAAATCCAAAGCAGGTTCTCGTATCCGACCCAGGCCCATCCTGCTGCTTCGTCATCGTATCTTCCAAACATCTATCCTGCTCCTGCATCATCTTCGCATTCCGCTCCTGCTCCCCATGGTCCCATTTATCCTCCCCCCATTTATCCTCCTCCACAACTGCCACCTACTTCATCGGCTTTCTCAAACGAGGCAGCGTTTCTGGGGAACATCTCAGAGGAAATCATGGCGCTGGGACGTGCAGATGGCATTCGTGAAGCTATCGCCCAGGTCAAATCTGGGAGGATCCAAGTGCTTCGTGACAGCTATGGTCCAAGGACCAAGGCTGAGCATGGGATGTACCGAAAGGCACAGGTCCAATGGGAAAGCATGAAGAACATCGTTTCACGTCGTGAGCGATTGTACACCCAGCTGACCCAGCACTTTGGTGGCAACGAGGCGAACTTCTGGGCCTTCTTCACCATTCCTGAAGCCAATCGTGGGAGACATGAGTTGCGTTCCATGCGTCTTGTGGTTGAAGCAATCAGTGGAATGGAGGATAGTTTGAAGAAAGAGAGGTGCAGGGTGCAGTACCACACTGCTGGTGGAGAGTACTCTGATGTGCTCTGGAAGTCGATTTGGGAGGAGAAGAATGATTGGGAGGTATGGAGGGCCTTGGGCCTTGAGACATATAGAAAGTAAATTTTCTTCTCTACTGGTTTTAGATCTTCTCTTTAATACATAGCAGCCATAGCAGCCCTTGATAGTTATTTGATATTGGATGATCTAATGCATATATGATTCTACCTAATTT